>DWFO01002624.1:0-13438 GCA_018246595.1 Mimoniades nurscia nurscia | reverse complement strand
GTGGCAAGGCGGTAGGGATCGTCAAGATGGCGGCTTGGCTCCGATTGGCGGGCACTATGACGTCACATTCCGTTACACTCGGCCATCCTGGAACAATTGCTCCCGCAATGAGAACAAACAATAATTATTAGCTTTCTAATAAATCGATTAAGTCCTCAGTCTCAAGTTGTTCGTCAGAACTACTGGAACTGTCAGAGATGGGGGCTATACTTCTGTATGGTCTCAATGTATCAGCTGATACTAGACCTGAAAAGCTCTTGTAACCACGCAAACCTTTAATACTCCTAATTCTATATCTATCGTTCCCAATTACCTTAATTATTACATAAGGGCCCGAATACAAGTCATCTAATTTAGTATTTACCCTCGATCCACTACTAGTAGGAGCTTGTCTCCATAAAACCAAGTCTCCTTTCCTATACACATGAGCATGTTTTCGTCTTTTATCATAACTAAGTTTCATCTTAGCAGCTGCTTTTTCTATGTTACTAGATGCATTGTTGCGTCGAGATTGTACGGGTTCGTATTCCCGTCCCGGAATACTAACATCACAAACAGATCTCCCAGCCCGAGCAAACATTAAATCATAAGGTTTATAATTAGTGGTGTTATTGACAGTATTATTAATTCCCCAAATTATATCAGGCAAGGAATTAACCCAATTACTTGAGGCCTCGCTAGGATCAGTGGCTCGCAAGGCGTCCAGTATGGTTCGGTTTGTACGCTCTACCTGACCATTCGCACGTGGACAAGCAATCGCATTTAATGTATGCCTAAATTGTTTATCTGTAGAAAATTTCTTAAAGTATCTACTTGTAAAAGCTTTACCATGGTCAGTTACCACATGATTTGGATACCCAAAAAGGCTGAATACCTTCTTTAATACACATATAGTCTCGATAGAATTGACACTACGACTCGGCTCAGATACAACAAATTTAGAGAACGAATCGATCATAACTAGCATATATTGATAGCCCTTCTTAGTCCTACAGAAGGGTCCTAAGTGATCTATGTGAACCATGCGCATGGGCTCAGAAGGTTTCGGAATTGGATGTAATTTTCCCTCCTTCTTGCCATAACAACCCTTGCCATATGCACAATGAAGACAAGCGTTCACATATTTTCTAATAAAGCGGGTCATTTTAGGAAACCAATACTCATTTTTGATTAATTCCATACAACGATTAATACCTACGTGACCAATATCATCATGGTGCATTTGCAATATTTTCCATCTAGCCGCGGTTGGAACTACCAGACGGTTACCGTTTAACGTTTTCCGATAAAGGCGATTATTAACAATTTCATAATTATTTTTAATATCCTGACTTGCCGCGTGATCATTTAATTGATTTATTATTGAACTAAGTTTATCGTCCTGCCACTGTACAGTATAAAACCAATCAACTACCTCAAGGCGATTTACGTTCATCGGGTCGACCGGATGCCTACTAAGCGCGTCCACATGTTTCATGCGGTCTCCTGGCCTATACTCAACACTTATGTCATAATCCTGAATCAATAACCACCACCTCGCAATACGCGGTATGATGTCGCGTTTGGTAAGCGTAGCTCGCACCGCAGTACAGTCTGTAACCACCTTAATATGTTTGCCCACTACGTAAACACGGAACCTACGCAACGATTCGACTACCGCGAGAGTTTCCAACTCGTAGCTGTGATACATACTTTCTTCCCTCGCAGTTACTCTGCTGAAATACAAGACAGGTCTTAACGAATTGTCTGTCTGCTTTTGTAGTAATATTCCAGCAATGCCCGACTTACAGGCATCAGTATGTATCTCAGTATCAAGCGTAGGATCATATAAGGCTAACACGGGTTTACTACACAAACTCTTTTTTTAATGTTTCGAAACTATTATTTTGTTCACTACCCCAAGCCCATGATGTGTTGTTCTTAGTTAAGTTGGTTAACGGGCGAGCTATTAAGGCAAAATTATGAATAAACTTACGAAAGTAACTACATAATCCGATAAATTGACGTACGTGATGTACATTTTCAGGCACTGGGAATTTTGACACTGCTAATAATTTACACTGCCCAGGTTGTATACCATGACAGGATATATCGTGACCTAAATATGTAATTTGGTTTTGCAAGTATGAACATTTACTCATATTTAATTTTAAATTTTCAATTTCAAGTATACTTAGAACATTTCGCAACATTATTAATCCGGAATCTACATCATGCGAGGGTAGAAGTAAATCATCTAAAAATGCTAAAATTTCATTCTGATGTTTACCTACTTTATTTACAATTTTATTAATTAATCTCATAAAAACCGAAGGTGCATTTGCTAACCCAAAAGGAACTCTGGTATACTCATAATGACCCTGAGGTGTTATAAAGGCAGTTTTATGCGTGTCCTTCGGATTAATAAGTAATTGATGGTATGCTTGTGATAAATCTAAACTTGTAAAAAACCTTTTACCCGCCAGCTTTGAAATCTGATCATCAATGTTAGGTAAAGGATATCTATCTTTTACGGTAATAGCATTTAACGCCCTATAATCTATGCACAGTCTACTGTCACCATTCTTTTTCTTTACTAAGACCACGGGAGAAGCGTAACTAGATTCGGATTGTTTAATAATACCTGCATCTAATAATTCATTTAATTTAGCAGTGACTATTGCTTGTTCACTATGAGATAGTCTATAAGGTCGACGATGCACAGGCTGGTCACTAGTAAGGTTAATTTCCATTTGAAGTAAATTTGTACACCCTAACTCATGTGTACCGGAAGCAAAGCAATCTTTGTATCGAATTAGTAAATGCAACAGTTTAGAATAGTCTTCATCGCCTATAGGTCCCGTTTTGATATCTGTTATATTGACACCCCCTATACTGGATGGTTTAACAATGGCATGGTTGGCGTTATTATCATTAGTAGCAACATCGTTATTATCATTAGTAGCAACATCGGAATCATTAGAAAGGCAACGTACCTGGCTAGTTGATTGTCGTTCCTGGCAGCTCTCGGCTCGGCTTAACACCTGGCCCGCCGTCCATGTGACAGTCTCGCGGCCCATGTTGAGAATTTTGATATAGCCCTCCTCTCCGCGCAACAGGGTTGACGGCAGAGAGTAAGCTACGCCCTGTAGCTCGTAGTGCCGTGGTGGTGTCACCACGTCGTTGTCGGCTTTGTTACCTAATACTCGCACGTGAACAATAGATGGCCCAGGTGGTAGTCGCTCATCGTTTACTGTTATGACGTCAAACTTCTCGCTTTCTTCAACAGCCTGAATCTCACACATGGGGTTCGGAATACGTCTAAGGTTAGCCGCTCCTTGGCTAACTATCAAGGTCATATCGTCGCGGTTTATTACTGGTTGTCCTATTAGCAAATTCACTTCGCTCATTATTACATTTGACAGGTGTGCTTGACATTTTATTTCGATGCCATCAACCTCTAAAAGAAAGTCCACTTCTCCTCGACTGGTAATGGCATCACCAGAGAAACCTTTGAGCACAACATTTGTGGGTTTCACTTCCAGAGATAAAGCATTTGAAACCTGTTCATTCAGCACGTTTATTTGGCTTCCAGTGTCGATGTAGGCTTTCACATAAACGTCATTGATCTTCGCCACCTTCTTGTATGTGTCGTTGTAGGGTCTCACCAGGTTAACTTCTTTGATTACACCGTCGGATGCAGGCACTTTGGTGCTCGTAGTGATCATTGGACATCGTGATGCAATATGTCCTTTGACCCCGCACTTAAAACAACTACGGGTGTCTGGCTGAGAACAATCTCGTAGTAGATGACCAGTTTTCTTACACCGAGGGCACGGATCAGTTTCAGGATTCGCAGGGATAAACTTCTTCTCGAATGGCAAACGATTGGATGTTCGTAGCGTTCTGGGTTCCAGAGGTGAAACGCGATAGTCGTCGAGAGCACACAAAAACCCCTCATAAAGCTCTCCCGGTGATTTACATTGAAACGCTCGAGCATTGGGTTGTAACGATTGTGGTAACCCTCGTATTATACAAGAGACGCTGGCGTTGTCAGTTAACTTGCACCGGAAGCACATGGCGATTTTGTCCTGGTAGTACTGCGTCATGGTTTCACTCTGTAGCTTCTTCCTCTGTAACAACTCTTCAAGCATGTTACCGTAGTCCTTGTACTTGGGAAATGCGCGGAGCAACATATCCTTCCACTCGGTCCAAGAATAATTATATTCCTCCAGTCTATTGTGCCACTTCTTCGCCTGTCCCCTCAATTTGTCTTGCAAGTGAAACGATTTTGTTGCATCATCCCATCCGTGAATCTCGCCAATTTGATCGATTTTTCTTATCCACGCTTGAACTGTACAATCATCACTATCCGGGTCAAAATTCGGGATTAAGGAAGCTGCATGATGTTGTCTGAACTTAATACCTGGATTCTCCTCTTCAAGATCGCAGATAGCCTTGTAGACCTCCTTTTTAAGTAATTTTTTCAGTAATTTCCTGGCTGGCGGAGATGAAACTTCTTCGTCCTCTTCGTCAGACTCGGATTCACAATAAGCTTCAGGATGTTGCGGTCGCGGCGCGGACTTGTCTAAACGCCGCTTCATTTCGCGTGACTTATCCCACTTCTGACTGTTAGTGGAGTGAAATAAAAATGGGCAGAGTTACCACTATGTCTTTATTCACAATAATAATGAATATACGAAATGGCTGGCGATGACTTATATTGACGGTACCCCACCAATATTGGCTGTGGCAAGGCGGTAGGGATCGTCAAGATGGCGGCTTGGCTCCGATTGGCGGGCACTATGACGTCACATTCCGTTACATTAGAAAAATTTAATAGAGCCCGACTTGATATTTGAACCCATGACCCCATCCATGACCAGCAGTCGTGCTTGCAACGAAACGACCAACGAGGCTGTTGGTCATCATGAGAAGACGATTATATTATATAATTAGGGTTATACATAATAAAATAATTGTTTAGTACCGAAACGGCAGAATATTAAAAAACGTGTCTTGTTTATGGTTTTGTTCATTACAAAAAAAATATCGAGCCGTGAAAGCTGGTGAAAATGACTGATAAAAATATTTAGCGACGCAAAAAACCAACTTAAAAAAACGAATTAAAATGCACTAAAAAGTAAAAATAATAATTAGTCAAAGTCAATCATATTATTACGATATAATGTAGGTACAATTATTGTTATTTTTGTAGTCGGTGTCAACCATGGATACATTATTACAACTTTTATACGAACTACAATTATATACTATGAGTACCTACGAGTACTGTAACAAATTATCAAAACTTATAACCCGAGCAGCTAACACCCACACTATGCCACTGCAAATGTCTATCTTTTTGTGACTATTGACTATAAATATTTTTACCAGAATGTCCAGCACTGCATGCGTAGCGGACATGATGAAACGAAAAGAAAGTTTCAACAAGGAATTTCCTGAAATGGTTAAGTCTATAGTTACACATCCGCAATTTTTAGACGTGCCCAGTGTTGCCAGTAGAATGAAACAAGTATGTACTTATGTTGAAATATTGATTTAATAGTAACTATAAGTATAGGAAACCGAGCACCGCTCGAACGATGTCAATGTTACTAACCCTAATGAGTCAAAAAACATCAAATTGACGCTAAAAAAACAAACTAAAAACATTAAACCGGTCTATACAAAAAGTTAGATTTACTGTCTGCTAAAAATCAACCTTGATTTTTACGTTTAGAAAAAATGAAATTCTCATTTTTAAAATAAGGAATAATGAAAATTGCACATATTTAATTTTATTATTAATTCAGGTTTTAGAGTATAATATGACTTCCGGTAAATGCATTCGTGGTGTGTTGACTGCAATGACATACGAAATAATTGAGGATCCGGACAAGATCACAGAAGAAACATTAAAATTGAGTCGTGTTATGGGATGGTGCGTCGAACTGGTGAATATTGTATATTATTAGCAAACGTAAATATGATTTACACATGAAACACTGACTACTCCTTGGACGTGTGGTTGTTACTTCGACTGCCCATTGAGAAATTCTGCGTTCAAATCAGATTTGAGCTTTGTTGGAGTTTTGTAACTTAGATTGTCTAGAAAATAAATTCTGGTAATGGCCAGGAGTCTGGATTTGTACCTGGTGTAGGGCACTAGGCTCACCCCATATTCCACGGTGGAACATAATCGTAAGTGGCGCATTACTCACTCACGAAACATTCAACAGTAATGTTACATTTGAACAGTTTCAGACTTCGTGGCTTATGGTAGACGACATTATTGACCGCTCTGACAGACGGCGAGGTAAACCTTGTTGGCATAAGTTACCCAATATTGGTATGACTGCTATTAACGACAGCATACTTGCGTACAGTTGCATGTTGCAAATTTTGAAATCAAACTTTGCACACCTACCACAGTATGTTGATATTTTAAAACTATTTAACGAGGTAATTACGAAGTATATTATTATGTTATATAATATTTTCAAGCAATTAAATCTTTATTCCTGGTTCCTATACGACTGGCCCGTTGGCTGGCAGTGGTTAATGCACCTCACTATTGCGCCGGGGGTCGTGGGTTCGATTCCCACCCAGAATAAATATTTGTGTCATGATTACAAGTATTTGTTCTGTGTCTGGGTGTGAAAAATAAAAAAATATATCTATTTAAGTACCTATATATTTATATGTATACATGTAGTTTATCAGCCATCTGGTTACCATACCACAAGCTCTCTTGACGCTTACTGTGGGATCAGATGGCCGTGTGTGGAGATGTCCCAAGATATTATTATTATTATTATCACTTTATCAACGTTTTTAATATTAGTGTTTCTAAATTTATACCTTTGTTTTATTCGCAGATGATTTTTTTATTTGCAGACCATTTGCCAAACTCTAATGAATTAAATAATTATTAAAAAAGTCACGATTTTACATTTAATATTTCTTTATTTTAAATCATAGGACGCACCAGGCAGCCGTAACAAATTATCAATTTGTATTCATGTGATTCGCGGCATATCTACGAATCTTATACCTACTTCGTGAAAAAGCGTTTGAGAGTAAATGAATATTAAAGATATTAATTAAAAAAACAATTTTACAGGCAATACTTTACACAGCTATGGGTCAACACTTGGACTATGCGATTTCAAATGAAAACAAAAAGGATTTTGATAAGTTTACATCAGACCATTACGATGCAATAGTCAAGTATAAAACTGCCTATTACTCTTTCAACTTGCCAGTTTGTCTCGGAATGAAATTAGCAAATGTTTGTAACGAGGAAACGTTCAGAAAAGTACATGAAATTTGTTATAAAATCGGACGTCTATATCAAATACAGGTGAGTAGTTTTCAGTTTAGTCCAATGTTACTAAAGGCAACTACTATTACTTAAAAAAAAACTGGAGCATATATGACAAATCGAATTAAAAAAACATATGATAAAAAATGCTAACAAATATAAAAAGGCACTGACACTAACTTCGCGGAGTTTAGTTATAATTGAAAAAAAACTACTATTAACTACCTACTTACTAAAAATTACATAATTATTATTGTATTATGAGTACATTTCTCTAATTAGAATAAGTTGGAAGATTCGTTGTCTGTACATCAGATTCAGACTATCAGACAAATTGTACAGGTTAAGCGTGTTCAGTCGCGAGACCTAATCACCTATGTAAAATATCTAATAATTAGTCGCAACTAAATTTTTAATTAGGTCCTGTATTCAAGAAATATTAATACAGTGTGCTTATATGTGACAAAGAATAACTTGCAACAAATTTTCAACGTTAGTCAAATACCCTATTCCGAACGCAGTCGGCGAGTGTCAAGTTGCAAATGCGACGCATAGACCTCATCTCGACCGCGTTTGTTCTATTTTCATCTCCGTTCTTACATACCCGACTATCGCTACCATACAATAGAGTTGGAGTAAGCTCAAACCATTTCGTTTTTCTTATAACTGTAACTATATAATGCTCCAGGTCAATTTCGGTAATTTTCTAGATAAGCAGTGAAACAGGATTGTCAAGCAACGGCTTTTAATGACAAGCTACATTAAATAGTTCTGCTTTTGCGCACAATTGTTTTCTATTTGGATAATATCAAAGATTCAATAAAATTAAATCGTAATACTCTTAACCGTTATTAACGTAGTAGATATGGTACCTACTATTAACTTACTCTTTCTCATTCCGAGAGACGACCCAACTCCACCAGTAGAACGGTGAATTTTGATAATGATGATAATTGTGTTGTAAACCGTTGTTCCAGGATGACGTCATGGATAGTTATTCGTCGAGTTCCAAGACCGGTAAATCTGAAATAGACATAAAAGAGGGCAAGTGTTCCTGGCTGGCCGTGACAGCTTTGCAGCATTGCAATGAAGCTCAAAAGGAAATATTTAGAACTCACTACGGCAGTCCAGAACCGAAGCACATAGAGCAGATAAAAAACCTTTATGAGCAACTTGAAATTCTTAAGAAATACGATCAAGAGGAACGTGAACAGTATGACGAAATTATCAGCCTTACGAAAAAGTTTGAGGCTTCTTCGAGAGCTCCCGAACTGTTCATGAAGTTACTCTCAATGATTCTAAAAAGAATATGAGAAATAACATGTTATTGTTATCATGCTTTACATAATAACATAAATGTGGACGTCATTTGAGATGCTTCAAACCCCCACCACTGTAGGCAGCATCCAGTTACAATAAGGTTGAATAATTACATTAAAACAATGTTACATAGGATATGTTATGTGTAACGGGTAATATCTCATACATCAGGGTAATAATAATTTAGCGGTAAGGTAATAATACATATTGCTAAAATAAGCTTTTTATGTGATTTCTAATAACTTCTAGAAAAATAAACAATTTTCTACAATTGCGTGAATTCCATCATGCTTAAAATGAAAATGCTTAAACAACTCTTGCACTTCCTTGAAAAGTAACATCACGCCTGTAATCCCCGAAGAGGTAGGCAGAGGAACACTTCCACGTTTCACCAGTTACTTTTAAGTCCCACGATGTAATAGGTGTTGGAACACAACCAACGAGGCGGCCTTTGAGTACTTGACCGCCATATTATGTGAAAAACGAACACCGGTTTAGTAAATAAGTGAAATAATATATATGCTTTTGTCCTTTACATATGTATAGATGACAATATGAAATTTTATCCTGTTGGTATACGAGTATGTAAAAACCGATTCATTGAATATAAAAGTTAATTACATATTGATTTAAGTATCCCAGCGACTAATATTAATACAGGTATGGGATTAAAAATAATAAAACAATGATAAAATATTGTGCAAATATTATATTTCAATTTATTTGACTGCTTCGTTGAGAGGTCCTGATTCCAATTCCCGAGTTGGGGGTACTACTGGATTTTTTTAACTAGAATTTCTAGTAGTGGCTGGGATATCTGGATTTATGTTCGGTGTAATGCAATAGGCTCACCAACTAGTCCATGATCGAACATAAAAGTAACTGGTGAAACGTGGGAATTTAGGTACTACTCGATTGGACATTGACACCTATTGATTTATAATTAGCACGTTACCGCTGAAAGAAGTTAAACGTTGCGTAGCGCAGTTTCGTGTCCATCATAGTGATATATTGTGCGGTTAGTGCATGGCGTGCGTAATGTTGCTTGATTTAGTTCTTTCCTCAATATAAAGAGGCACTGAGTACTCATCCTATTCCATTTTTTTTTCAATACGTATCAGCTGTTTATATATTACATATAATATGTATAGATGTTACGGGTCTACAGAGTACACTCGTGTGATTACATATTTACTCTCAATACCCTCAGTATAGGTATAATATGAAAGGGATTTTATTAGTAGAATGCTGTTTACTATGAGAAATTTCAAATTTAAAATTGCATCATCAGCCTACTTTCGCCTACTGTTGGAAATAAGTCTGTCCCATACCACGCTACTGAGCTAGATCTTAGGCTCTATGCATCCAACCGTATATCGTCACAATCGTGACATATATTTTTTTACAATCCCCTCAATATGGATATCAAATGGCTTGACTCAAAGAGTGTAAATGCCTTAAATAGAGAACTAAGAAAGTTAAAATAAAATAATTATAAAAAAATACATTAAACAGTTTTATTAAAATACATAAATCAATAAAAAATAATAATATTATGAAGATAATGCGCTGAACTTAAAAAAATAATTCAGTAGGTTCTAAGTACCAGTCATCACTCCACTCTCCTCGTCAATCGTCGTCGGCATTAATCATCCAAAAAAACCATCGTGGGGCGTAGTATAACGTGAGCAGAATAATACTTTTGTAATCTTAGGTAGGTACCTATGCCTAAGTACAAAATACCCAGGTGGGTATTTTGTACTTAGGCATCCATTAAAGATCTAAAATTAATTAAACACAACAGAAATCGAAAGATACTATTTTTCCTAAACTGCCAGATTAATATAAATAGTTTTTTTATATACGTTGGTCGACGTTAATAAATAAAGCAAAACAATTTTAAAAATATGTATGACTGAAAGGGTGGAATGCTGGTAACATTCACATTTTTTAAAATTGTGGATATGTCAGTGTCCCCGTGTCACGGATGGTGACAAGTGACAAGTGACAACTGCCAACAACTGGCAGTGGCAGCTTTCTCAGAATTCAGAATAATTAGATTCTAAACAAAACTTTGTTTCGTCAGTTAGTGTTTGTAGTAAAACTTTAATTGTTTCTTTAGTTATATAAATCTCAAGGCGACTTGATCACGCACTGAGTCTCATCATTACTTTTACATAGTATTTAAATACTTTAACGACGCTTTAATAAATGTTCTGACGGCAATGTTTGTGTGTTCAAATATTTAAAACACGAATAATTAGGTCGGAGAAAGTTAGTAGAAATTACAAATTGTGCTCTTATTAATATAGACATGAATAATGTCAATAGGTTTATTGGTTTTGCGGGAAAAAACTTCATAACGTGCAGAAAATCCACCCAAGTCAAAAGGTAAAGACAATTTTTTTATTTATTCAATTAACATTATTGTAATTTGTATTTAACCAATTATATTTATTGATAGTTTTCTAGATCCTATATTTATTTCTCTGATAAGTGTATTTTAATAATACAGTCCTTCAAGTTTGTAAGCTATGAAGCAAACTTTATTTATTTATTTATTGGACCATCAACATAAGATACAGCAATATTATTTACATAGAACATTTCATAGCATGTTAATAGGTAACTGTACTTATACTTACAGATGATCACATCATACTCACAAAAAAATAAGATAACAATACTATAAATATGTGTAACCTGATATTACAATGCTATTACTTAAGTTTAAAATTGGACTTATTTTATATCATTTTAGTTTGTAGGTACGTCAAACTTTTTGAGCTTGGCTGAAAAGCTGGAGATACTGTCAACATGGACATCGAGATCGGTAATTTTCTTCATAAGACTATTATACATACGGGACACACCTTTTATTTGGTGTATAGCGACCCAAATTAGTTCTACAACGTTTGGTATATAGAAGGCTGTGTGGAGCACGGGGTATTCTGGCAGGAACATTGTATTGCAGTCTTTTTAACAGTGATGGACAGTCTATATTACCGTTAATCAATTTGTGCAGAAACAGCAGGTCTAAGTGGCATCTGCGAGTGGATAAGTCCTCTAGATTGAAATGTTTTATTTTGTCTTTGTATGTTTTGACAGATCTGGGTACTTTGAAACGGTGTGCTAGGATACGACCAAATTTCTTTTGAACTCGCTCTACTCTGTTTACGTGTATCATATAGTTGGGATGCTATACGATGCTGGCATATTCGACCTTGCTCCTCACGTAACTGTTGTAGAGTTTAATGAGAGTGGTTGGTTTTTTGAAGCTTTTTGCGGATCTCAAAATAAAACCTAGCGCTTTGTTTGCTTCGGTTGTGATTTTATCGATATGGTCTGAAAATCTTAGTTCACTGTCCATAAGGACACCCAGATCGCGGACAGTGCTAACCTCTTTAAGTTTTTTGCCAGCTATGAAGTATTACTAAGGAAAGATTATTTCAACTCATACCTGCGGAAATATAAAAATTTCTGCTTTGTATAGCTACATTAAGACGCATCCGTAGATGCGCATTAAATCTGTCAAGATTACTTATTAACAGTCTTAAGACTGCTTCACAATGTATTATACCTACATGTATTTTGGGTCCCACTTTTTTCTATAATGCAATAAACGTCACAATTCGTTATTCTGATACACTCGCGGGTGCATAAACACTCTTTTGGATACCTCCATCGCTACAATCCCGTCGGAGACAGTTAGCGAGATATGTCTAAGTATACATTTAATTTACATAGAGTAACGATGCGTTTCTGAATAAGTCGAATACAAATTCCCTCTTCATGCACAGCTGTCGTGTTTGCTTTCTGCATGTTACATATTACTTAACATGGTGTCTTGTAGGGTAAGTGTACATTTGACGATAACGTAACATAGTGCCACGCCTGTATTTCTCCGAAGAGGTAGGTAGAGTGTGGTACATCTCCGCGATTCATCAGTTTTTGTGTACTTCATCATGTAAGGTGTGAGCCTATTGAGATACATCGGGTAAAAATCCAGATGCCACGATAGGTACTACTGGGAATTCCAAGCGCGAGTAACCCAATAATATTTTGCGCAGCCCGGGAATGGATTCCAGGACCAATTGATCAGCAAGCTCGCTGTAAATCATTCAACTAACGAGTCAGTTATTTACAACTGAACGGTACAATTGAAGATATTAGAACAAATACATGTATTAAAAAAGTTTTAGGTACCATTTAACGTTTGAAAATTTCGTGTGTATGGTGTAGGTACCTGATTGAATTATATAGGTATTGGCGTAAATTTCGTATGTAGAAGACATCAGTCTCCGTCATGACCATAATATCTGTATTGTGATCTATCGTATACACAAGGAACCTAGGTGGGGTTACGGCTGGACGAAAGCCTTCCACCATTAGCAATGACAGTGATACTACATAGAAACTTTGAAATTCAGTTTCTTTTATATACAGGTAATTCTATAAGAATTAAATTGAGCTTAACGTATAAAGATTTTGTTGTTACTGGTGATTTATTATATAAATTTGAAAAGGGGCGAGAAAATCGGATAAACGTGAGCGCATATTTGTGTAAAAGAATTTCAATTTGAACGCGCTAACGCGCACACCGCTCACCTGTCTGATATACTTACATGCGAAAGATATTAATGACGTAACAGATTTTTCAGATACATTCGTCTCAGGTAAGATTGTAACCGTTTAAAATTTTTTTTTTAAACGAAAAAAAAAGTAACTTCACCCCTGGAATCCCCGAAGAGGTAAGCAGAAGAATGGAGAACAATCCCCCGTTTTCACAATTAATTTTGAGTCCCCCGCTGG
>DWFO01002623.1:0-13439 GCA_018246595.1 Mimoniades nurscia nurscia | reverse complement strand
AGTTCTTTCCAGTAATGGCTCGGAGTCTTGATATGTGCCAAGTATATGGGAACAGAAACACGACCTGTTCCACAGCGGGACGTAAACGTAACTGGCGAAACGTCGCAGTGTATTTCAGTCTCCATTAATCGTTATACGTTGCAAACGACCGTTCACAGAGCTAGACCCGGAGGAGGTGAAGTGCCTGGACCCGTCGCTGGTGCGCAGCATCATGTTCCAGGACTTCATGGACGCGCTGAAGCGCATCAGGCCGTCCGTGTCGCCGCACAGCGTCGCCGCCTACGAGAAGTGGTCGGTGCAGTACGGGGAACTTGGCGTGTGAACGACACATCATGGTAAGTGCTTATTAAATCTCTTGTTAAGCGTCAAAAATTACTTGTGCACGAATATTCGTTCTGTTTGAGAATGGAGGCCACGACCCGCGTTTCAGTAGTCACTGTCACTAACCACTAAAACAACTGATCAGTTAGGTATGCCACTGTAGAACATGTTTATATGCGCAATAGCCAGTACTATGTCACGCCGGTCTCGGCCGCATTCGGCGCCAGCTGCCGGTCAAGGACCTCGTTCAGATCAGAGCTAGTGCTTCCCGAAAATCATACGCGAGTGAAGCCGACACGTATAAACATGTTCTTGTTAAATCATGCTAGTGATCTTTCCTGCCTTCAGTGGTCCGTGGTCGACGGATTAACCTTTTATATTTTTTTTTATACTATAATGGGACGCCTGTAAATGATTTCATATATTATAATAGCCCACTGTATGGTCACTATTACGTATTAAAAACATTTTTCTAATCAAATCTTTACTCACCATCTATCACTAGCTCACCATCTATTACATAGTGGAACGTAAACGTAACGGGCGATACGTGAGAGTGTACTACAACTACAATCCCCCGCCTACCTCTTCGAGGATTACAGGCGTGATGTTACGTAACTTTACAATATAATTAACGTAACATCACGCCCGTCCTGCTCGAAAAGGTAGGCCGAGAAGTGTAGAACACCTCCCACGTTATTCATATATAAGTAAATAACTTTAGTATGTTATTTACCATGTGACAAACTTTAAAATGTAATTTTTTCTTCACTTTCAGATGTTGACATTGATGTCAAAATGGTTTGGTGAGTCAATAATTTTAAAGGAGTCGAGAGTTTGTATCCGAGAGATGTAAGAAACGAATGTATGTATATGTAATCATGTATCGTAACCATTAATAAATTAATTCGTCGTGGATTTTATTTATCGCTCAAATATTATGAATTTCTGAATTGTTAGTTGTGTTGTACGTTTATAAATCAATACCATTGTGTTTACTGACAAAGATTTCAATAGTATTAGTGAATAGTCCCAATTTTGCACAAAACGTAATAAATAATTAATGGTCGTGGTACAAACGTCTAGTCAAATGTATCAAGATGTTGAAACGTGCTGTTTTATTAATCACTTAGGACATACATACGAGCCGTGCGTTGTCGCGGCACTCATATGTACGTTAGATTAGAAGCCCAAATCGGAAATCGAGTCCTGCCCAGGAGGATCGCGTCGATATAATCCGGGCGAATACGGAAGGTGCTTTCGATGTCGCTACTGTACAAACGGCCGCTTGCGTTTTGACGACCTCACAATTTAGCCGGATTATATCGCTCATCCTACACCCCGTCCAGTCAAAAGGATGTAGAGGAAAAGCGACCGTGTGTTTTTTGCGCTATGGCATTGTTTTGTCTGCCGGGCTTGTACCTTTTGGCTTGGCATATTTGCTACTCGATGGTGGCGGACTGTGCTTCTCAGTAGGACGAAGTATAATCTATTGTTGGAGATAGTCAAGACATTCATATATCTATAATTATTGTATATTATATCTCGCTATGAACTTCAAGGGCTGTCAGTTGAACAAATTGCGTCATAATTAAAAGGATATTTCAATGGCATTAGTTAATTTCATATTGGTTACTTTCGGATCCAATATAATGTTATAGCAATAAAATTTATTTATTTAGGGTTACCTCAATATTATTTATATACATACTGTTGAATCCAAGCGTTGATTTTCGAAAGAAAGGATTCATTTGTTGAAAAAAAAAATGTAACGAAACTTTTGTACAAAATTTCTGTTAATTTAAACATTTTGTATATTTGGATTATATGTATTATCGTGATATGTATGAATATTTGCAAATGTGACATTAGCTTAAAAGAATGTCAACTATTTAAAATAACTATTGTATCACTTGTCAATAACTGTGAGGGAAGATTTTATGTATAATTTTGAATTTAATATATTAACATTTTGTTGTCCTAATTATATCTGTGACCCAGTGGCGTAGCGTGGGTTTCAGCCGCCCTGAGCGGGAAAAATGTTGCCGCCCCCTAAAAGTGCCTTTGTGACAATTTTGACGCGCAAAAAAAGGTGTCCGGAAAATGTCGGAGAGCAAAAAAAAAAAGATCTCCCCCCACGCTACGCTACTGCTCTGACCCAATTATCAATGAAGAATACTTGCCAGATATATGTAATGACCTACACGAATGACTTCGTAGTTTTACATATATACATTTTTTAAATTGAAATAATAATGATTATATTCAAACAAGTACTTGACAGTTAACATTTTTTTCTATAAACATAACTTGTTAGCCGACTTAGCAATGTTTACTCGTTAACAACTATGTATGTAATTAAATAATGTTAATGTATCAGGATGCTGGTAAAACACCGTATCTATTTATAAGAGTGATAGTCATTTGTGTGTGTCTGTTTATTCCCAATTATATGGCAACACCATTCCAAATATGTACATATATAATCTGTAATAATAAAAAAAATTGGAGATGCCACTTTCATCCGACAGATGTCGCTAGCTTGTATAAAAAATTTCACTCACAAAATTTGGTGCAACTGATTCAAATATTAGTCATTTTAGGTCATTTTAGTAGGTATAGCTTGAATTTGTTTCGTTTTCTTATTTTTAGCTTCGGCGGCTGTGTGTTTTCCACTTGCCATTCGTGTTGGTATGAGTATATGTATATTCTTTAGTATGAGTATATATTCTTCAACCCTAAAATATACAGAAAGGAGTTAGGAACAAATTCAAGATTCTTTCAATTCTAACAAAATGTATTGATATAATTTTTTGTTAGTTATAAAAAGCTTTGCTAATAATAGGCGGTTACACACAGTCGTTGATTAATCATAATTATTTAAAAAAAATGTTGTAATTGTTTGTGTATTATTTATGTTGTTTATTGTTTTGTTTTTGGTTCAAATGTCTTGCCAGAGTAGCACTCGAATATGTTTTAAAGATATTATCATTGTTTAATATACAATATTACGAACGCTGCAAATCTTAGGGTATTGGGCCGTCTGTACAATACGCACGAGAGTGGAGACGTCGGGGGCAATCAACCATTACGGTATGTTATGGGGGAAAAGGGGGGTTATATTGACGAGTTTAAATAATATATTTTGTTGACACAATTCTATAGTGAAATGAATGAGAATTATTAAACATGTTACTTTACTCATAATGTGACTTATTATTAAGAAGGGGTTAGAAGGTTTGAATATTGAGATAAAAGGAGAGAGCGACACAGGGAGATGAGGGATCGGGAGGGAAGGAACATTTTTAATACGACGCATTTTATTGACGGCCCCGACGTAAATCCATTGTATAAGTTTTAAAAGACATTTATGACGGGTGGCAACTTCCACTTAGCAGAAAGCGAACGAAAAAAAACCTCGGTGTAATAATAATAATTTGCTCAAATATGTGAATAATATACTTGTGTGCGTTTTGAGCAAGGTTAAATGGGAGGAAAAAATTATATATTTTCATAGTTTGTTATAAAATTTGTCTATTCGATTTAATGTAACTGGACATTATATCAATTACTGGACCATAATGGATAAGCGTAGGATCGATTTAGAGTGCCATTGCTAGACAGGCGTGGACTTCGCATAGGGGAGCTACCGAGGCGTTTATAACTTTTTTTTTACAATACACTTGTGAATGGCCCGCGTTAAACTTCATACGAACGCCGTTGTGACTTTGAATGTTGACGTGTTGGTTAGGTTTATTATGTTGGTGTCGGAATTAATTGCATACTGCCAACATAATAAACGGAAACATAAATTAAGACGTTAAAAATTCTATTGCCTTTTACATTTTTGTTTTTTAATTACATTATTATTGTAGTGATTACGGTACATAATATATTTATTATAGTAATATAAATATTTTTATTTACGTATTTTAAAAAATCACAACTGTTTTTGTATAGAACATTTATTTTTGAGAATTTCTAAACTTTGTTACTTGAAGCCTGCTTGAAGTGTTTTTACGGAATTTTTTAAAATGAAAAACGCATCTCGATAGTTCCCAGTAAGATTAAATAATAACTGACTGAAAACCGGCGTATTTATTATTATTATTACTTACACGAATTTATAATGTATATTTATAAAGTATAATTAATATTACCTAAGTATTTTGTCATAGCATACATTATAATATTTAAGCGTGTATTTATACCGAATTATATTATCGTGTATGACCTTATATTAAAAAAAAACACTTCATTGATTTTTTTGTGCATGAAGAGGCATATGTTAAAAATCGAGCAGGTGACATAAATGTCAGATGGATATGACACTAGAAGGAGAAGGAGAGATCATAGTTAAGTGATCATAGCAACGAAGTAGGATCTCTCCTTTCGAGTGTGTGATGAGCTTTATAAAATACTATATATATATACATATACAAGCAAGAATATACTGTTGGAGAAACGCTTAGTTTTTCATTTGATATTGTGCTTTAAAGGGTGCAAAATATATTTAAAGCCTCGGGTGTGACGTGGCCTTGTTATATGTCGAGATAAACGATATAACTCGCATAACTTAACTAGGCTCCTCGCTATGATCACGTAATAGCGAGGTGTAGGTGCTGACAACGTACAGCGACTTATATGTACGTTGAAGACGAGAGCGATAGGCGGTGTCAGTTGGCGGGAGGGGAAGCGTATTCCTCTCCAGTGGCAAGTTGATTTATGCGTGTTGTATAAACTTATATCTTGCCATATATTCTACTTTTTTAAATATTGCGGCCACGGAAGAGCGTCATATTAGCCATAATTTAAATTTATAAATAAAAGAAGTGCAAAAAACTAAACCTTATTTATATGCATAAAATTTAATAAAACAAAACATTTATTGTTCACGTTGACACTGTCAATGTCGAAGTTTATGGTCAAAACAGAGATTTATAGAGGGGGATGCCTTTTGGCATAAGAAGCTTATGATAACATTCAAAACAAAATTAATAAATCATTATCCAAGGTATTTATAGCCTCTCGACATGTCTCTGTTCGCTGGATAATGCGTGAATTTTGAAAAAAAAATCTACATTGAAACTTTACTTTTCTGTATAAAAATTTAAGCCTTTAAGCAGCGTAAAATATTGTGTTACTTTGTAGGTTACATTTATAGATATAAATACATAATAATCGAAAACAGGTGCTATTTTTTTGTATCTGTAAGAGAAAAAAATGCATTGTGCGTTTTGAAATAATAATGGTTTTTTTATTAATAATCTTTTTAACAATACAATATGTACATTAATAAATTTAACTGTTTTTTTCACACTAATATTTTTTTTGTCACTATCATTAAGATTTTTATTTACTAGCAGAGTTTAGCTGCATGGTAAAATTCGATTCTAATTGGTTGATATTTTATTCGTTATAGCCTATTAAAGTGAGGTAAGACATCGATTCTAAAATATACACCAATGTCCACCTAACCAACGACACTGCAGGAAAAATCACTACTGTTTTATCAAATTTAATTATTATCTATATGTATTTAGACCATCATGTTTCATACTAAATCATCTTAGTGTTTTCCTCCTTCATTTATATGTGGTATATATATTTGATATACCTTAGCATTTCAATGGTTCACATAGATCTTAGTTCGTAGTTATTTCTAATACATTATACATTTATTTTGTAAGTATAATATCATTAGTAGCTGTGTGCAGTCAATTATTATGTAATCTTACGATACGACGGGTAGCCAACAGTTATCTTGTTAAGCCAAATAGAGTTCGTTAATTTAATACGTACTTATAATAGTTAGCGAAACATATATACAGCAACATTTCTAGCGGTTAGACCAGTTCAAAGTAGACGTTTTTTTTCGTTACGCCCAGTAGGATATTTACAATGTAGCGTTTGATGTTTGATACGCTCGTGTGGCACGATGTAACTGTAACTACGGAACGTGGATTTAAAAAAAAGAGATTATGTTTACGCGCCAAAATGACAACCGCGGAGGTAGCTTCGTCCTGTTTTCACTTACTCCACTTTAACGAGTTAGAGTGAAATGAATGTGGGGAAGGAAAATATTTTTAGAGTATTTATGTTATCACCAGAATGTGAATATGACATGATTTGAATTTCGAACGTTACGGCGTCGTGGATCGCTAGGGAGAATTGACATTTCTATAAACGTATTGACGTCGTATGAACTCAATGAATTGCCGCCTAAGCAAAGAGTGGCAACACATCGAGTAAGGAAGATAACAGTAATTTTCAATATTTTATTTTATTTTTCCTTGTTCCCCATAAGTGCTAATCGATCAGTAAATAAAAAACGATATTTTGTGCATATTGTGTTCAATTGATTGTAAATGAAGATAGGCAAAATATAAGACAAAAAACATTGTATATAGAAAATTAATAGAATATGAATGTTTCAATCGTGCCACTGAGCAGCTGTAGATAGGCTAAGGCTTAGATCGTACCATTTCTAGTACTAACCCAGTCTGACTTTGCATTTATGGATGGATAATTTTCGCTTTTAATGTTATCTTAGAAATACACTGCCGCATTCGTGAAGTAACAATGCTAATTATATCCAAAATTAGTTAAAATTCTAAATGTATACAAGTTATTTTATCGATTAATTAATGTTAAATTGTATTTAAGTACTACAATTATGTAATCTAATTCACGCGTCATAGACAATTGTTTTTTTTAAATCTGTTCGCTCCAACGTTCAGTTAACTGTACCAGCAACGTAACAATAATTTTGTATACTGTCGATCACTTAAATGAGGTCAGTTGTTGAGATATATGATAAAACGTGTTATTTATTTTAACAGCAATACATTAATATTACCAAAATCCAGCATTAAATTTATAAATATAAACGACATAAGATTGACATAACTCTAAATATGTTTTTTAAATGATCCTAGTAAAATTTTAGTAGGTACTTTTTTAACGTCCCGGAGTCTGTACGTTGACTGGCCTTATTAAATGACGCAGATTTTTTTTATATTAGTTACACTGCGGTAGAAAATTGTCTCTTGCTTAATTATTATTGTGTATTGTGAATTATGACAGGTCGTGGAGCATATTATTATGTGCAACGTCTGATATGAAACGTTGTGAATTGTGATTTTAATCGTTTAAACAAAAGAATTGTTCGGTTGTGGCTTTTTATTGGGATTTTTCATACTATTCAATAATGATATTTAGATGTATTGAATTTTTTAAATTTGTCGTTTGATGATTTATTAATGGTGTAAGTTGACGTCATTATTGATTTGTTAAGATACGTTGTGTTTAATCTGATTTTAGTGTCATTTTGTAAGTACATATTATGGTGATAAATTGTAACTTTAGATTTATTATTCGTTGAAAATCTGTTTGTTTTGAGCATTTTGTGAGTATTTTTGGAAAATGGATGTAACATTGCTATTATAAATTTGTATTCGCGTTAAAGTATTTTAATAATGATCGAAACGTATTACTGAAAAAAAGTGAAAAAAAAAAACAATCTTAACCACAGACAATGTAAATCTTTAAAGAATAACACTTGATATAAAATAATGTAACCAAGTATTTGTATGTATCAGCGTAAGGATGGAATTGTGATAAATTGTGTTTGTTTTAATATATATGACCTTTTTTTTTTCTAAATAAAATATGTAAAATAGTAAAAGAAAATTTCTTATATTATGGTCGCCATAACTTTACAATCATCACACTTCATTTGACACGTAATTTACCAAAGAGCGGTGTTATATTTACCAATAGAATTGTAGCACTACGTGCAATAAATATCATTTTCTTCACAACTTGCGTTTTACACGGTATCAGATAGTGCTTGAAACGCATAAAGCTGGGCCAACACTAACCGAAGACGTATCGATTTGCATGCGATTTCTGAAGACTAATGTTGTTCCTCGTCAGGTCTGTACCAAGCACAATATAATATTTTATGTCGTTCACGCGTCGACTACTCACGCAACCAAACTTATTACCCACACATACATAATTTTCCCCATTTCTTTAAAATTCTTCTGTTTTCCTTTTTTTCATATTTTCCATATATTGCGCATAATATTAATCATACATAACTCAAATGAGCACAGATTATATAAAGATTCTTAATTTGAATTGCGATTTTTATTATTTGTTATACGCTCGATTTTACGCTATCGTAAAATATTATTATTGTAATTATTATTTAATTTAAGCGCACGAATTTACTGACTGGACTAATACTTTTTGTTAGTTGGCGGTCGCTGAGTGTTGGAAAATGGTGTATTTTTTCAATAATTTATGTCGTGAACTAAGCACACAACCGCTTACGATGTGGATGTACACACCGCATGTGATACACTGTTTATGTATGAATAAACGATTAACTTGTGTATATAGCTGTTTTATTTGCTGTTCGCCTGGTTGAGCACTGCGAAGTACGAATATGATGATCTTAAAATCTGTAAAAAATATTTTAAAAAACTTTATAATTTATGATCACAAACCTACTAATTATTTTAATTTAAACAATTTTATTCGTTTCACGACTGCCTCGTTGGTCGTGTGGGTTGTAAACGCGACTGCCAATGCAGAGGCCTTGGGTTCAAATCCCGGGTTGGACACTGAATTTTTCTAACTTACAATTAGATTTTCTATAAGTGGTTCGAGTCTGGATATGTACCCATGTTTGGATATGTCTGTGTATGTGTGGATATGGCAATATACTCATAACCTATTCCATAATGGGACGTAAACGTAACTAGTGTGTGTAAACGTGTGAATATACTACACTCCTCTGCATATCTCTTCGGGAATTACAGGCGCCATGTTATGTTAAATTACAGAAAATTGTTAGTACTACTTTTCATTTGTTAAATAGTTGTGTAAATCCTCAAACAAATAATATTGTTTATATCATCATCATCAAGCCTTTATCATTACAAATTTGCTATCAAAATGGCAACGATTTGACCGTTATTACTGACAGATGTCATCAGGAACAATTCGATTGACAACCATAGACAAACATCTACGGTGTATACGGGCCGTGACTGCCACGCTGAGCTTAAAACACACACTGACCGATACAAACGTTGGTCTGGAGAGTGGGATGTAGCGCCCGGCCCTCAACACTATCGGCCGTTTCATGCACTCTAACGCAATGAACAAGGACCGTTTGAACTTCGCGTCCTGCTCGTACCACGGGCACTGGTACAGGTTCTCACGTAAGTACTGACTCTGCAATGTAAATAAATGTTATAAAACATTGCAAGTTATAAATTGTAAGTCTTGACCGAAGGGCATGATAAAAGGACATGGAGATTATGCGCGCTCGGTGCGCTCCGCCTACCCTGTAAGGAACTTGGTGTGATGGTAACTTTGTAATATATAGCTGTTAACACTAAGTTATATCCGGTAAAAAGTCATTTAGTACTTAAAGCGCCTTTAATTTGATACGTAGTAAGCAGCCAAGGTCTAAATAGTTAAATCAAGGTATGTACCCTTATAGTGAGCTCGCTGCCGCACCAGCAGTACAGGAACAGTTGGGACAGCATGGTCACCATGTAGTTCAACATGGAATAGAACTGCATACTGCTGGGCTCCTCCTGCAAACAAATACAGTATCTATTTATAAAATGTAACAAGATCCATTACTAAGAAATGAAGCCGGCATGACTCACGTACCTATGTCCCATTACCTAATACCAAAGCTTAAAAGGTTCAGTTTGAATCTAAAATAATTGCTTGTCCAGTGTCAATAAGCAGTAACAATAAGTTCACCGCCTATTCCATTGTGGCTTAAACGTAACTGATGAAACGTGGGAGTGCACTACACTCCTCTGCCTACTTATTAGGCCATTACAGGCGTGACGTTACGTTAATTAAGACAATTCGCCCGTTTTACAATATAATGTAACGTGGACCAACCCAAATTCAAACATGTACACATTTTTATTAATCATATATGGGTAGGATTCATCATCGTCACCATCACCAGCCTTTGAAGGTTCATTGCCGAACACAGGCCTCCCCTAATCGGCGCTACTCGCCCCGGCCCTGAGCCTTCCGAACCCAACGGTACCAGTAATAGGTAGGGGTTATAATTTTACTATCATCACGCAACTTACAATGGATATACGGAGTCCGATAATGCAGATGATGCCCGCCGTGCCGCACAGTTGGAAGAATATATTGGCATGGTAACTATTCTCGACGGTTTCTATGAATCTGAAAAGAATTATTTATAAACTGTACAAACTCATTTTCAATAATGCCTGTCACTTCTAGCATGAGTACGAGTGACGGCTTTAAGGCAATCATCCTCTTGGCACCGACCACATCACTGGAAAGCAACTGGAAAGCATTCTCGACTAAAAACATCGATGAAGGTTTTTTTAAACCCCCTATTCCTTTTTTGCGGAGCTACTGAAAACCACCTATTTAATTTTCCGCTCCTGTTTACCTGACAGTTTTCTGGTGCTGAATTATACATTCCACCAACAGTTTATTATTTTCACTAAACAAGTTTTCGTCATCTGTTCTTGTACGCCCTGAAAACTTGCGAAAGGGCTTCACCTTAAATACAAGAATGTTTAGAATTGGAGATATTATTCCATTAACTTAATATACAAATGAGGCCCCTTTGTGCAGTTGAAATATGTACACGGTTCGCGCCAAGTTAACGCTGTCACTATACATATTTTTGTTGTGAAACAATTGTTATTAAAGCTACTTTTATTTTGTTATATTTTTTTTAACTTGATGCAACCATCTCGATATTCTAAGGCAGAAACGCATCTATAAATAAATCCTAATAGAATTGATACCATTCTTACCAAATAGTAAGTTCACATTAAGCAAACTAATTCATGAAATCTTTTTATTCGCACCTTGTTTACAACAGTTACTTTTTTAATTTTATCGCTGATAATATCTAGCTGAGCGCATGCGAACATAATCATCGCGAGAGTAGTGCCATCTACCGCGAAGAACAGTAATGCGCTTGTGTAAATACTCAACATTTGATACGTGTATCCGATCTCGTACTGAGGCGACTGTTCTGGGCCGAAGGGCATCCTGAAAATTGTTTATTAATATTTATATATCTTTCTAAGCAGGTGTTTAGAAAAATAGTAGTCAAGATTTTTAATAAGCAACTTCACGCCTGTACAGCGGTCCGCCCCGGGCGGTACTTTTAGTGGACGGCAAAAGGAATGTTCAGGGGTCGGCAAAATAGATTTGGTCGACGAGATTTTCATAAGGCCGAACATATATAGGTACGTTTAAAGAATCGACAGCATTTTTTGTTTTTGTTTTGTTTGTTAAGACTCTCAGAAGACCAAACATAATATGTACTTTTAAAGCCTTTTTTTTGCTCTTCCTCAGAAGGCAAGACATAAGAACTTTTAAGGGGGCGTCAACATTTACTACTGCCTTAGGCGGCTGAAACCCACTCCACTGTGTATATGGTAGCTAATTATTTATTGTATACTAAGCAGAAGACAATTATGGCTTAACTAATATCTATTACTCATGCTAAGTATCGTTTCTGACTTCATTTTAATCGTATTAAACTACTTAATTTAATCACTTTAATCGTGACTAATCACTTTAATCGCAATAAACTACACGTATTTCGCTTTCAACACCGCCACCTTAAATCAATATAAGTATCAAGTGACTATATGTACATAATAGCGAACATTATTTATAAATAATTGCTGGTATCGATAGAAACACAAACACAATATGGACTATACGATTGTACCTGGTTAGAAATAAACATGATTATTATTATTTAAAAAAGTTTATAAAACTATCATTTTGTAGGAACTTACCAAACGAAATAACTAGGTACCGGTGTAACTGAAGTACCTATATTTATTCGGGATAGTCCAGTAGCTTTCGGACTTAGCCGAGTTTCTTCATGAGCTTCCGTTGATTGCAAAGAAATCGCAGCGGACTCTAGTAAATTTGCATTTAAACAATTAAGATAACGATATGTTTACGAATCGCTAAAAAGAAATTCTTACCAAATATCAAACGGGAATGATCTCTCTTCTTCCAGCAGAGGCACAATGGCCCACAGTGTGCAAGTAGTCATAGCGTTTATCAGGAAAAACATACTTAAGTTCTTCACTTTGCGAGCATGTGTTAATAACATCCTGTAATCATAATCGTTCATTTATACACGAATAAATACTTTTACGTATGGGGTTTATACACAACGCACCTTTGTATAAATAATCACACAACTCAAAAACGGTAATTTTAAAGATAGAAATGTCCAATCAAATGTACCAATAACATAATGACATTTTCTAACACTACATATAGTACCTATATAATAGTCAGTTTTGTCTGCAGGATAATGAGTTTTAGATACATTAAAATATGGACTAAGTATTTTGGATGAAACTATCATGCCAAGCAGCGACAAGTCATGTAAACGGACTATGCAAATACGTCTGATTCTCAATCAACTTACTTTTCATGTTCTATCGTCTGTGGCGCGAAGATACCACAAGACATGAACTCCAGCAACATCCGTAGATTCGTTTTATTCGTTGCGAAAACCGTGGCCTTGTAGCACACGGACGCTTGTGTGAGAAGCAAGTAGGACGCAGCCGAGACCGCCTCCAGGTCGCCCCAGACCTCTCCAATGTATATAACCTCGAAAAGGATGAAACAATACTGCGTGAGCATTACCAGAATGGTGTAGACCGAATAACATTTCTTACATCGGTGCGGTGCAAGCCACATCCCCAAGCACGTCAGTACGAATTTCGTGCGGCTCAAGAACACATTCATAGTGTCGAAAGTCATTGTTTTGTTCTTATTTATTCTTTTTTTAAACAGAAGATACCAGTTTATTGCAGTAGGACTTAGTATACGTGGTTCTCTTGTTCTCTTGTGTTTTAATCCTATAAGTACACTTTCGTAAATAATACAGGGTGATCTAAAGTAACCATTTGACTAATCTTATTTTTTTAAACTTATGGCAAAAGGCTCACTACCTATTCCATAGTGGGATGTAAACGTAACTGGTGAATCGTGAGATTGTACTACATCCTCCGGGATTACAAGCGAGATGTTACGTTTACTTT
>DWFO01002622.1:0-13440 GCA_018246595.1 Mimoniades nurscia nurscia | reverse complement strand
CCCCATTTACTATACTTTAATATTATAGGTGAAAACTTGTAAATGGCTGTCTTATGCTTACTTATTTGTTTGTTATGATTTGTACTAGCTGTAAGTTTTCCAAATAAATAAAATAAAATAAAAAAAATAAAAATTAAATATATGTATGTATACCGGAAATGCTTAGGTACAAAAGTCCTGTGGTACCCGACCGCGCTCGCAACCACTCGACCAAGGAGGCAGTCAACAATAACGTATAAGCAGTTTAATTTGTAACGAGAATGATCATGCACTCGTAATTCCATTACTATTTTTAAAGCGTAGTGGGGTGCGAATATTAGAACAAGGCGCGGGCCCACGCGCTTTGTTTCATTAAGTGGTACAATGTAATGGCGCGCGACGTGTAATGCCTACGTCGCGCGCCATACATGGCGTTCTGCGCCTTTGACCTTAAGTTCGACAGCTGCTGTCCTTATAAACGCATAGGTATCTCACAAAGTCACAATAAATGGAACCGACTTTAATACATCGATTTTTTTTCCACAATTCGCGTGTCATCGAATTGTTTGTAGGAAAAAGCAATTAGAAAGCGAAGGTTACTAACGATTGCTGAATGTAATGTTCACCTTTTATTTTGCTTTTTATTCTTATATTTGAATATATTTTACTAGTAAACATGATGTCTAAGTTGGAAGGACTCCCGTATATTCATAGAACATGGAATGACCTATCCTTGGCCAAGTCTGTTAGTATTTCAATGGGTAGTTTTGGACTGGCGCTAGAAAGTGACGTACGCAATATACCTATTTGCAATAATTTACAATACCGGTACTGTCTTACCGAATGTCATTACGAAACCTCGGCTTGTAAATCAATACTAGAATGAATTGGCGACCACAAATTACTCGAATAAGTCAGGACCTCGGAAGGTCAACTTATCATTGCGGCCCGTTTACGATCTCAAAAGTATTTTGCCTTATAGGATTAAGGTCATGCTTATTTAAATTCTTCACTTGAATATCATCGATTATGCTGACTGAACTGCAAAACTTTTAGACAAGCTAGAACGAATTCTGAAGATTTGTAAGAAATTTAAATTTAACCTTCCTAAATATTATCGTTTTTCTAATTATCGATACCAGCTGAGGTTGCCAAGTATTTTCCAAAGTTACGAATTCTTATGGTTATGCACATTATATACCTAATCCAACTTCTCTAGGGTACATAAAAAGTTCAATACCTTTAGTGAGATGAACTCACGCTCGACATCTACGTGAATCTTAAGCTTGATATTCCATAACACAAAAGTGATTCCTTTCGATTCTCCGTTGCTATTCAGACGGGACAACTCTGAAATGTCTCACAAGAAAATTCATGCTTCGTTGACTGGGAGAGAATTCTGTTAATCATTGAGTACGCTCTTGTACCATTGGCTCAAGATGTACCAAGAATAAATAAATACATTAAGAAGTCTCCAGTCTTAGCATACAGCTGTGTTTGTCAAGATAATTAGGGCATAAACGCAGAGGAAAATCTGAGAAAATTTCATTTTCTATTAAGTGAACAGCTGTTTATTAACTGACAAAGGTAATGTTACTAAATACACAATTGTCTATTTATTTCTAATTTTCTTTGTCTATTTATTTAGTCTATTTTTTTTAATTTCTAAATTTAATTCATCGAACACTATAAAAAGTAAAATCGTAAAATGTTTTCGATTCTTTCAAAGATGTTATTTTACGGGCCTCTGGTGTACCAAAGATAAGATTTATTTAATGTCGTAAACGCTACTGAAAGGAAACGCTCATAAATATTTTATAAGCTTTTCTGTTTCGCAACGTACATGAAGCCGTTGGTCTCATTTGTTGCCGGTACATCGGTAAAAGATTGGGCGGCTTTTTATTTGTCTCCAGAACAATCCGCTCTTTAGCAGTAGCAGTACGTTGAAGTGTTCTTCAGATCTTGCGCAGTCAGTCCCGAGCGTTACTGTTACTGTCATCTATGAAGTGTAATAACGAAGAACAATAAGTGCGTACTATTAAACTCTGTTTCAAAATTATTATGAGAAGAGTTACAGGAAAAATTGCCGTTAGTGCGGATTGGCAGATCTTGCACGCTTTAGAAAACACTAAGGTGAGTAGGTGTCCTCACAATGTCGCTCTTTAACGTTAAGCAAACAGACACTTGACTTTAACTTGATAAAATGCACATGATTTTATCAATAAAATATCTCACGTTACAATTTGAATTGAGGACGCCAGTCGAGATACAGTCAATTTTAACAGACTTGGCTATCATTAGATGCAGTATAGAAACGGTTTAAAGGAAGTTTACTCAATGTTAAAAGTGCTTAATATTTGAAATTCTCGTTAAAGTCGCCGTAGAAAAGTAAAACCTTTTAAATAACATAAGTGTTAGTAGTTAAGTGAATATTTGTTAAATAAAGAATGTATGCGCTTCAAGCTTTCTACAGTAAGGAGTAGGCTGGCCTAGATAGTGTTTTGTTATGATTACATCCGTAGCGACTTCATTCACGTATGTTTTTACGAGAGCGTTGGTTACGGACTTCCACGAGGTCCTTCTCACGAGCTGCCGCCGACTGGAGCGAGGTCGCGGCGGAGATTAACTAATATAACCGTCGTCGATATCATCACCAGCCAGTCTCAGTCTTCTGATGAATACAGTTCTGGTACGGGTCTCCCCTTACGAGCCTCTGCGCTCTTTCAAGAGTCATTTTAGCCCATATTTTTGAGTATGGTACGACGTACGAGTACAAAGCTAGTACTCGTATAACTAATTCGTAATAACTCACACGCACTACTGCTTTGTTTGCTGATTAATTACGTTTAATAAGAGTTATTTCAGATATCTGCTTTATGCGTGTTTAACGCCTTGCGCGTTCAAGTCGTGTAACATGATGTATACTTCCGGAAAATAACGCGGTTATGTAGGTAATTCTTACATCAGGATAATTATGGTTGATTTATGAAATGTTTGGTATTCGACAAAATACAGGTATCCATTATGATGTAAATTAATTAACTAATGAGGCACTCAACGGAAAATTAAAGTAACACGGAATTGTATGGAGGGTAGATTCCAATTAATGTACGAAAATTACGTATGTAGATTTACGTACGAAACTTCTGAGATTACAATTAATTATTTATAGATTGTCATTAAAGTAGATCTAAGTACATTAGAAGCATTACATATTAGTTCATTGCATTTATTACAAACATCATTACAAAGAATACCTCATTTGAAGAATTAGCAACAAACGTCAACTTATTATCCATTCAAAGGAATGCAATGATTGCTTGCGGTTTTTCCACAACTGTTGATTTGTAATCCATTCTTATAGCGGATATTTACACCAGCTGATATATTGTTTAAGGAAGTTATGTTGAACGATTTAACGTTTTTATTTTAACCTGAACATTAAATGATTTTAATATTATGTCAACGTATAACTGGAACATGAAGCGCTGTAATGGGCAAACATTTACACCCAGATGCATATGCATTGAATGTGTTCCATAATTAACAAGGCGTAGCTACTTCTTGAATATTACGAGAGCGTTAATAAACACAGTTGTATAATTGTCGAGCTTTACTGGTCTTAAATATTACTTTGTAAACAGACACTCTACGAGGAACAATTTCATCTACAATATAAAACGTATAGTGGAGTGTTCCATATTATCGTGCCAGGTCGTAACGTGGCATTGTGAATGCGGAATATTCCAACATAAAACCAAACTTAATCCCACTTAGGACCACCGAGCGCCTTCTATTCACGTCACCGCAGATCCTCATCTGCATTTACGGAATGACTGAATGTACTTATAGATGTGTCGCTAACATCCATCTTAGAATTGCAAGCACAAGTTCTCAAGCTTACCGCTTGGCCACAGCCCATCAAGATATGACTCGGGTCCATTTGCATCACTCATAAAAAGACCATGTCGAATACCATAATCTCACTGAGTCAGTGAATGTTGACGGTCGCATCTGTAATTTCATATATTTATTTTATTGTGTTCATTCTCGTTTATTTTTAATGTATTACTAATGGTACCTCTATGAGTACATGTCGATCAGACGCATGTGCAGTTTCAAATATCCGTACCCTCTCTCGGAGACGCCATTTTACGCCATTCTCTATGTTTGTAGAGTCGAACAATTTAAATATTGTTGTTTGAACATACATCGTTTTTGAGAATTGTTTAACATTTTTTATCTAGACAACAATATGCTCACCACTCACCACCATGGAGTACCATGGCGGGACGTAGACGTGACAGCTGAAACGTAGGAGTCTACTACACTCCTCTGCCTATCTCTTCGGAAATTAACGGCGTGATTTTACGTTAGATAATAAGTAAAGATACATCTCTATCACAGCAACTATCTATGTCTCTCATATCTATTATTTCTGTCTACAAATAGATATCAAATTAAGTATGGTACTGATATAATATTATTATAAAGAAAATAACAAAACCTGCAACGAGTCATACCAATGAACCAAACTCAGGCGCCCGTCGTGTCGTCTAGATTATGACAGTACCTGGTCAATACGCATGTATGCCCACGCACCATTAGTCGCAAATGTCGGTACTGTAAATGAGATCTGTGGCCGGTTCCTCCCACCTCAGCCTCAGTTTGGAAACTAAGGATTTAACTGAAAATGTTGAGTTTATCAGTAAGGTTTGTCAACAATCGGAGATTATAGGAACTAGATTTTTTCGCATTTAATTAATAGATTGAGTCATCATTATCAATAGTTTAATCGTTCCACCCTTGGAGTACCTATTCGTCTTTAATTTTGTAATCTGCCTGCCGTTTTGGTCGGGCTGCTGACCGACAGGTCCTTGGTTTGATTCGCGGGTAGGTACTGTTGATTTTTTTAAATTTAAAAGTACTGGTTTAAAGATTGTCCGGTGTATGGCAACAGACTTATCCTCTATTCCGTGATGGCACGCATATCGTCACAGTTGAATCGTGGAAGGGTACTCCCTTCTGCCTGCCTCTTTGGGCAATACAGGCATGATGTTATTATTTTTTAAAATAATAATATTAGTTTTCAATATAGAGAATACACTAGGTGCATTTTCTTCTCCTTGATCACTACCAGCTCTCACCATGAGCTCTCGTACAGTTGTTAAAATTATAAACTCAGTAATATTAGTACTATCCAGTTTCAAATAACTACATATTTTCACAATAATATCAGGCAAGGAATGTAGAATAGGTATATTTTAATTAGTTACCTATAGTTAATTAGATTAGACGTCAAGTTAGGTACAGACACGACAACTAATAACACCGCCCATTAATTAACACTTATATTAAAAAACATTAATTATTCTAATACATAATAATGTCGTGTCACAGTGTTAGTGGTCGAACTACTTCGAAACAGCTTGACGGGTTTTTATGAAATTGTATGTTTACATTTAGCAGGTTTGAGAATAGGCGCAATTTTAGTATTTTATATGAACAATATCCAAATACATATAATTAAACCGGCTTTCGTTTTTCAAACATTCAAACATACAATAGTCTTTATTTTTTATCCCATCATCATCAGCCTTTGGAGGTCCACTACTGAACATAGGCCTCCCCTAATCGGGGCCACTCCTTCCGGTCCTGGACTTTTCGAATCCAGCAGTAGCCCGCTGTCTTCTCCAGGCCGTCAGACCACCTGGTAGGAGGCCGACCTACGCTCCTTTTACCGAGACGCGGCCGCCACTCGATGTTCTTTTCTTCCCCATCTGTTATCGCTCGTTCAAGCGATGTGGCCTGCCTATTGCCACTTCAATTTGCTAATTTTGGGAGCTTTTTCAGTGACTTTAGTTCTTCTACGGACTTCATCATTTCAGATTTGTCGCGTAGGTAAATACCAAGCATAGCACGTTGAGCGTTTTTTATTTAATAACCAAAATATTCACTAGAAACAATTTATATAGCAGAGCAACGTTTGCCATGTTACCTAGTGGTCCAATATAATAATTCTAAACAAGCCAATACTTGTGCTTAAAGTATGATTTTGATATATAAATGCCTATAATTGTATAGGCATTTATATAAATATTCTACCTATAGATGTACGAGTATCATAAAAATTCTTACTCGTAAACACAAGGTCGATTAAAGTTATTGTATGTATAGTCATTTTAATTTTCATTTCGTGTAAATTAGTATTTTTTAGAAATGGTATAATTCTTATATTCAGGTAGGTATATCAATTAATCGCTTAAGATATTTTATTGGTCCTTCTAAAAATAAACTTTAAATTATTTAAAAAGGGTCGATATACGATTTCGTTCGGACCGACCCTGGGCGAGCCATTAGTTGTAAGATAAGTTGATTTCGCGAATTGTAAATTAATGGAAACCAGTATTAGAAACTTGTTTGGGCTGCTCTGCGGGATAAGTTTTTGTGAAAACGTGATGATTATTGGGACGCATTTTTGTGAGTTTGTTAATCATAAAACGAATATTTAAAGTAACGATGGGCTCCACGCGGTAGTACGCGTGATTGGGCCCCCCACTCTCGCGCATGTGGCGGCGTGCGCGCGGCCTGTCATATTGTCTCTCTGTCTCTCTCGATCCGCGCGTCTTCAATCGATCACCGTTTACACTGTTTTCCGAGCTATTTACCCAACTTTTCTGAATGAAAAGTGCGCGTAAAGTGAACGATAACAAATTCTATTAGTGAATGTGTGGTGCTCCAATCGGTAACCAATAGTTCTCTTTCAAGCTTTTGTGAACGATTCGCTCATTTCAGCGGCTGCATGTTTCGTAAACAAGTGTGCTTTACTGTAAAAATCTACTAAAACTAAAATTCTACATAAAGGGTAAGATTTTTTTTATGTGTTAAATTTTTTTCCAGATAATTTTATGAATGAGTACATTGATTTAACTTTGTAATAACTTGATTTGAAATATCTGGACAGCATGTTGTCAAAGGGACTGTAACGATTTAACAGAATTTAATTATATTACTATTTTGAATCCATCAATACAAATTAATTACGGTATAATTTTGTCGAACGACAGCATAGTTTTTTAAAGTAATGCATGTACATATACTGTTACACTATATATGTATGTACATATATGCAATAATATGCTATTGTGTCCTTACAATCGCAATAAACAAAGTAATACAGCTACGAACAAATTATATAATTTATTTATAGCCATTTAATTCATAAAAAACAAACAACAATTTCCATTAATACAATGTTTTCCCAACACAATATGTATAGCGAGCTAAGGTTAGCAGTGACATAATGTGTCGATACTATGCAAACATATGCGGTGTTTATTCTCTGACGCACATTGTTCGATCGACTTCACGCCGGATTATACCAAGTGTTATCACGAAAATAAACCTGGCTTTTCATACAACCAATATCTTGTTTATATTCATATTATAAATGCGATCATAACTTAGCTTTTCTGCTTGTTATCTTTTCAAATTTAAATGTCACAATCGATTTTGTAAGATTTAACGGAATACTGCCAGAGTAACTGGATACGTGATATATTTTTTAAAACATAACGTGAGTTAATCATGGAAATTACGAAGTGAAATTAGGGAAAGAAAGATGAAGACTGTTTGAGAATTACTTATATATTCGGACGCACAAACTCGTTTGTTTGAAAAGTTTTAATATAACATTAACTTGCGATGGGAATGTTTTATGTCTTTGATTATTGCTAAATATTCGTTGTTTGATTAGTTATATACGAAAAATTAATAAACAGGTTTTATTGATTCCAGAAAAACGACACGTACGGAGTCCTTTATATCCGTAGCGAGTGCGTATAAAGTGAAATATACACACGAGTACGATATTATCTTTCGTAGGCACACTCGCTATACATGCGAAATATGACGCGACACTAGTTTCATTTGTGGTACACTAGCAATGCTACTACACTATATAAAGACATCTACACTTTTATATTGATGTACTTACAAGGTTTTAGTTCATATCTATATACTAAGATATGTAATTTAAAGGTTCCATGTAAAATTATAATGAAGACGCCCTAACAAATGTATAATAGCGAACTAAACAAAATTGAATTTGTAACGAGGACGAAACATGAGGCGAAATTTTATAAAAACGAAAAGAAATACGATTAATATCACAGTTAATATTTATATTTCGGCGTATCTTATAATGTACACATTTTTAAGATATTCATACTGTTCTACGTGTTCTCTATTTCTCAAGTTATGCCCACGTGTAGGGTGTTATTCAACTCGTTTCTTGGCTCTACAGTCACATTTTCTACTATATTCCATTCGGGCACCGATCCTCACATATGTTTTAATATAAAGTCTAACAATGTTATTTGCGTGGAATTCTTTGTATTATTGCTACAAGTGTATCAAAGTACACTTCGCTTTTTATTAGTTTTCGGTACTAAGGTACGTAATGTGATATTTTACTTATTCATACAAAGTTTATTAGCTGATATACTTTATTGGAAATTTGGTACAATCTTTACTGCGATATAATAAACTATACATATGTATATAAAAGAACATTCATTTTTATAATATTTCGACAGATTAATCACTGTTTATCTTTTAATACTACAAATATTATAAGCAAACTTGAGCATTTTTGCAATTAAATAGATCTAACGATTCGAATAACATACATTCCCCATAGTATTAAATGCTTACGGGGTCGGTAGGGAGCACAGTGTGCTATATATAGTGTGTATAATAGAGTTTGAACTTTAATTAGCTTACTACCGGATGTTATCACCTAGTATAAGGCAGCTTACCGATATAATTATATAATTAGCCATTCAGTACTTGCTTTGCAGAGATATTGTGGTGGAAGTGTTCATTATCACGCTGTTACAAATAAACGCATAGTTGTAAACCGGTACCGGTAGGCTTATCCTCGAGTGACACGGACTGTGTTTGTGATTTTAAATGTAAATTTGCTCTACATGTTTGAAATATGAGCATGTTTCAGTTTAAACAGGTTACGTTTAAGGCAAAAGCGGAGTTGGCTACGTTTCGCAATTTCCGGCGGTGGTTGATGGTTGGCTGCTGCTGGAGCCTGTGTCCTGTTCGGCTGACAGTGGAATTTAGGCGCATGTAAATTATAAGCCTTAAACTGTTCAACATTCTTTGAAAAACCAAGGTATTTCCAGAATTAACCATTAGCTTATTTTACTTCATCACGCATACAAATGGGTATAATATTTGTACTCTTACAAGCAATTTTCCTCGTAATCTATTTCTATAAGATGAACGACTTTGAAGCTCACTCATATTGTTCACGGACAATCAACAGTAATTGTTAAAATAATATTAAGAAACTTTACTTGAAAAATTCACAATTGATTTATTGTGACAGGGCAGTATTTTTCCTGAAATTAATCAGAAAAACATCGTTGTAAAATGTTTAGGTAAAGCATTGCAATCTCTTTCTAGGGTTTTAGTTCCGTTAAAACAAATCGCGTGTGGATCACAATTACGCGGTGCGTATGAACCTGTGGTGTACACTTTGAGACATTAATATTAATGACCGATTCTAACCCACCTTCGCTACGTCTAAATACGTTAGATTATAAAAAATGAACAACAAGTGGCCCGGCGGAGGCGTTATTATATTAGATGGAAGTATAATGACAGTCGAGCGGTTTGTCAGTACGTCGCCCACGCAAGCTTTGTTATTAGTTTCAAGTTTAATATTATTGTTCGAGCATTATTTCCAGATCATTGATCTTAGCGTGATTCAACTTATAGATAATAAAGATCTAATCGAATTTCGTGATACACAATAATATACTTTGAATACTTATCTTGTCCCTTTGGTGTAGTGTTTTTTGTTTTTTACAAAATTTTGTTCTACTGACTTTTTGCTTCACGAGGAGATCATACAAAGTATTAAAAGAAATAAAACTTTTGTTTAAGCCACTTTTTACGTACAATCCTGGTAGTACCTACATATTATTATCAAAGTGCATATATGTTTTGTTTGAATTTTGCACAATACATAACAAATTACAAATAAATTTTTTCAGGTATCCACATCATTTTTTTCATTAGAACAGTTATCATTAAATCAAAATATTGTATTGTTTAAAATTACGTGGACGTCAAGTTTGTCCGCGGTCATCGCACAACTATCGATAGGAACGATTGCAAATTGGCTCGAAGTTGGCGAATTATTAGGAATAAATGGAACGCAAGCAGCACTGTACACAACAATTAATTAATTAGGTTTGTTTTTGGTCAAATAAATATGTTCTCATGTAAGATGTTTAATATATTAAGTTCTGTACTTTTACAATTGTCGTCTAATCTACATATACGCAAAACCATGTGACACATATGTATGTATACATAAGTTGAAAACCGTAAGATGTACTGTTTGCGACATTTAAATAATTACGAAACTGCGATATAAAACCAGTGATTATCGTCATTATATCTTGTAAATGTGATCTTCAATGGTAAGTACTCTGCGGCCAATCGCAATCTCTTAGTAGTGATTGAAAAGTTTTGTAACCCGCAATTATTGGGTAAAGTGAATTACGTGATTTAGATAACATCAAATATCATATTATATCTTCAAAACGATATGCCTAAAGCTGGAACTGTTTCTATAAAAACACATTTTGGGTAAATATTGTATACTTTATCACAGTGTAACTACATACATATATTCAGTTGATATTAAACATTATTGCAGGTATTGTTTGACATCACTGAAATAATAAATTTATGGTACATTAGGTATTTGCTAGACTAAAATATACAGACTGTCTCCGAGGGTTTGGCTTACGACACCCTGTCACGCAGCCTTGACTAATGTTATTTGGGTGTAAAGATTGAACATCATTCGGTGCCACGGCGAAGGTAAACACGGCGATGAAACCTACACGCTTCGGAGTACTCCATTAATATTTTCTAACAGGTGTGAAATCTGCCAACACGTATCACGCTGGTTCAGTGGACATTGCTTACACACTTATAATTATGAGAGAAAAGTTCCAAGAGTAGCAAAAACAAAACGGTCTACAATAACGTCATGAAAATATTTCCATGATATGCCTACATTAAAATAGGCACATGCATAAATTGTTCATAAGCTATCTCTATACAATCATACCTAAATGTTGTCGCAATCACTAAAGTACACAAGGTAGAGTATTTCATACTTAATGAAGATACTTTGACCAATTACGTAGTATCGTTATCTTTACAAGTATTCAGTGACGTTAGACGTAAACTTCGTGTGAAGTGAATCATGAGTTGACTGAACTGCTAGTTGACACATACACTTCTGTAATTCTAGACGCTTTTATTTATTTAGCAATAGGCTCGCGCTTGACTGCTATCCCACCTGATGGAAAGTGAGATGCAGTCTAAGCACAGCACGCTTGCCTAAAAAGGACCTGTATACTCTTGTCTTGAATAATTCCAGGTTGTAGGAATTGGGGAAAATGCAAGCCGGTAAGGAATTTCACTCTATCGCAGTCTGTAGCGGAAACGATTTAGCAAACCGTTTTATTATGCTCAGAGGGGTGTCTATGCGATGTGGATTTTACCCTGCCATACGTTTAGACGTCCGATGCTAGAACGGTGCGGGTGGGATTAGATTATGGAGCTCTTGTGTGCACTTGTGTCCTAAATAGAAGACCGCAAGACGAGTAACTTTACGCTACACGCTAAACGCTACATAATAATGTTATTACATGAGATTATAAAACAAATGAGTCAACTAAATACTTAACGGACGTACAAAATAAGAGGTGGGTGTTTTGCCGGTTGAATTGTAAACGTTTTTGTGCGATCATTCAATCGAGACAATCTCATAATGTTCCGCTTATTGTTGGGTCTGTCTCTATACTGTGTGTATGACGCACAAGAACGCGTTACAAGTATATGAAGTGGCCAAAAATGGTGACATCGTACGTGCCACTAGTCAAATGCGACTTACTATCAGATATAACGACACTTCAATTGTTATACTGTATAAGTTACCTATATATTTTTGATGGCTATATCCTTATTGTTATTATATCGTCACGCCGAGACCCTTACGGAGTAGGCGAGAGCACCGCGTGACAAATATCTCTATTCTCAGAGAACTAAGGCACACCTTGTACAGTAGCTCTCCCTTTATATACTCTGTAGTGATGTAACGAATATTCGCATTTGCGACTATTTGCAAATTTTTGCATATTCGCATTCGCATAATTTCTGCAAATGTTTTGCGAATATGAGTATTAGTTTTTCTAATATTTTTTAGGTTCTAAACCTTTTTTAGGTTAATAATAAAATTAAAATATTATTTTATCAAATATTTTCTTTTAATCAAATGAAAATCATTTCTTACATTTTTTATACAAGAACAAATATTTAACTTCGTAATCACATGATCAGTCTTTACTTTATCATTTGGTTTTGTTTATTTATTTACTTTAATGTAGCTTTACGATTCAATTTACAGTGTAAAGAACCAAAAAGAAATTTTCTACAAAAACCGAAATATTCCTATTCGCATTCGCGATTGTCGGTAGCGGATATTCACATTCGCATTCGCGAATGTTCAAAAAATGACATTCGTTACATTACTAATACTCTGTATCGAAGACTTCTAATTCCCTCATCAGCCAGTATTTGACATATTCAAGGTTCATGAGTGTTGGTCTCCCTCAGAATTTGCATCCATCTTATGATGGTACAATTTTTTTAACTAATATAGGCAGCAAAAATCTTTGCTTTCCGCCTGAAAAACCGCTGCAGTTTTGTACTTACCTCAAACAGCAGAGGTATTAGGCTTGAAAAATATTTGACCTTTAATCTTAAGCTGGCTGTGAGTATTACGAGGGTCTGATGGGGGTCTTTGATGCTTGCCACTTCTAAGGATTAGATGTACCTACTTCGTGACTTCGGACGTATTCACTCTGTAGTTCATAATATTCGGTAGGGTAAGGCTACTTTGTGAAACGACAAGAAGTGCCAAATAATCTATCAGTCTATTGTATTTAATATTTCAAAATTATACATATAATTAAAATAATTGTTGTTCTTAAAATAACTAAATAAAGAATGTACATGGCTGTCGTAAACAGTAGCGGTTTAAACTAATCAATCCTTGATAGGGTAAGTCAGTTAAATTTTTTTTACAGTATTCATACTAGTGTTCTAGAGTGGAGTCTACGCCCTGGAAAATGCAGCGTAGGACGTCTTCCGGCTAGGTGGAGTGACGGTATATGTACATAAAGTAACATCACGCCTGTAATCCCCGAAGAGGTAGGCAGAGGAATGTGGAACACTCCCACGTTTCACCAGATACTTTTAAGTCCCACGGTGGAATAGGTGGTAGCCTATTGCCATATACCGGGCACATATCCAGACTCCGAGCCACTACTAGAAAATCTAAATTAGAAAATTTAGTAG
>DWFO01002621.1:0-13442 GCA_018246595.1 Mimoniades nurscia nurscia | reverse complement strand
TGTGCCTCTTGTACATTCATCACTCTGTTCATACTTCATAATACCAGAGATGGCTGACTTCCCTATCAGCAGGTATCTGACCTGTTTAGTCAGGATAAATAAGTTTTGGTTTCTCTCGGCACCTAAACCTATCAACATTTGCAAGCATAAAACTTAAGCTAAGCTACAACCCACTCCATGAGCATAGATAGCGGGAGCAATCCAGCCTATACAGAAGTGCGGTAGCTATGAAAATGAAAATGTTACAAACTCGGTATAAACTTGAACCAAATTTAACTGGATACAGTAACAACGTAGCAATATTGTTCGACCATTGAAAAGCTCAGGTGCTCAGCAATTTATAATACTATTCTTAAATGGTAGGTGATCTAGGTATAGGTATCTAATTACAGTTCAGAATTACACAACTTTAGTTGTTCTTAAATCTGGTCCGACCATATTTTTCGGGTTTGGCCTCTGGGCCTTTTGCCTCCAAACTTTTCCGTCACTATTAGTATTTCTAGATTGTTGGCTTCTTTCCTTATGTATGATAATAATATCGATATCTTAGACCAATATATACGAACATGTAATGCTAGACAGAGCTGATGCTATGGTGGTCAAATTGCTAATAAATGATATAATTAAAATCCCACCTGTAATCCTCGAAAAGGTAGACAGAGGAGTGTAGTACAAATGCAGATCCCCAGCCTTCACTACTAATTTTAATTAGAACTCGAACAAGAATTTAAACCGAGGACCTCACGATCAGCAACTACGCTCGCTACCACTTGGTCAACGAAACAAATTATTAAAACATTGTCACCCTACTCGTACCTAACGAGGTGTGCAACGGATTTCCGGCCGCGGCTTGGTAACATATACACAATAATACATATTTATTTACATATATGTATTGAAAATATTTAAAACCCTTGTACGTCCGATGATTTCGTAATATAAATTAGGCATTTTTTAATTGAGAAAAATATTTGATTTTAGAACAATAATAAATTATAAGGCTCCGCGCACATGAGAATGCCCAACATACAAGAATACGCGAATCATGGAAATAAGGACTATACAAACTTGCTATACGATTTTTGCACACAGAGAGACTGATATTTTGAGATTACATTGTATTTGTTCGAAGTGTTAGAAAAAGGACAATTATTGTTAGAGTACATAGTCTGATCAGCCAATGACCATACTTCTTTACTGGACTTCTTGTTTGCTTTACTATCAAACGCTCATTTTCATGAAATGCACTTATAAATAACCAGCAGATATTCGCGACTTCCACTGTGTTGTTAATGGTATTTTTATATTTATTTATAGTACTGAGAAGAAAACAAAAAAAAATATAGAAGGCGAAAAGATACTTTGCAAATTTTAAGTAATCGCTCTAAATTTTAGCTTCCTAAAACATAAATAACTTTGTATTAAATGGAGATATGGTTTTCTTTATAAGGACCTTTATAAGTGTCTCAGAAGTGGAACTAAAAAAGTGAATGTACACAGATTATACACTGTTAACCAGCCGATAGAAAAGTATATAAACGAAAAATATTATTATTCGACCTTCACGCCAAACCCCTGCCTTCAAATATCCCTGCCTTGTGAGTAATGCATTCCGTGACGTCACGCTCTCGCTCTCGAACAATGCGAACGATTGAAATACACTACAAGTATATCGAAAGAACAATAATTAACCGGGAGCTATGTAGCGAAAACATTCCACACTGGTGTCTCTACCGGCGCGCGCCTCTACACTTTTGTAGAGTCCGTTCGTTCGTCACTTCAAAGGAAACATCTATTTCTGACTCAAAGGGGACACAGGTAATAATTTACGAAATCGTTAGTCAGTATATGTATGTACTGGCTGAAGTCGTGCGAAGTTCATAGTTATGTATGTTCTTATTTTGTACTCTGATTGTGCTTTGGTACATATAACAGGCAACAACATAGCATCATATTCAAATTCAAATATCATTTATTCAATATTGCTTCATGGGAACACTTTTAGTAGGTGCCGACGTCAAAATGAAACCCGCCTCGGAAAATGCCTCGCCATGGAGAAGAAGCGGCGAAAGAAATTGTGCTATTTGCATATTTTAAAATAAGCACTATGTTAAGATCTAAATTATAATTTTAGCAACTATAGCAACTCATTTCTGTCTGTCTGTCTTGCATATAATCTGCAATTGAGTAATAGGCTTTTTGACATAATATCACACTTGCTTTTGCGACTCCACAAGGACCACCGTTAAATTATTTCAATAATAATATTTCAAAAAGAGTATCTGTATGAGTAAAAAGATTAATCTAAAGGAACCACCTGAAATCTGTGAATATATGTAGAGCTGAACGAACACTCACGATAAGCTATCGACTCGACCTTGAGGCATATTCGTATATATAACACGTAACATCACGCCTGTATCCCCAAAGAGGTAGTCAGAGGAGTGTAGTACACATAGAAATATCGTATACTCCTATATATAAATTCTAGAATAGAATATTGTTACTGTTTCTAAAAATTATATATTAATAATATTTGGTTGGAAAATTCCGTGAATACTAATGCCAGAATTTCCCCATCTTCAACATTTAAAATAGTAAAAAATACTCCTTATCTATTAAACTTTCTGTATACCCACATATACATATGTATATACAACACTAATTTCTACAACAACGGTATTTTCAATAACAAAAGTGCTTACCTATACAGCGGTTTGCCGCCAGCGTGCCGGAACCACAGCACCATGTACACTCGGTCCTCGTGCGAGTCGGGCTCGATGTCGCACGGCAGCGCCGCGGTGCGCCCCACCACCGCCTCCACGTCCGACGTCGACACTGGAACAAAGTCCACTGCGCCTGACTTGATTTGCCCGTCTTGCTTACTAAATGATGGTAATACAACTAGTATCGATACAACGTAACCTCACGCCTGTAATCCCGGAAAAGTTAGGCAGAGGAGTGTAGTACACTCCCACGTTTCAACAGTTACGTTTACGTCCCACTATGGAATAGGTGGTATGGACTAGTGTATTGCCATACACCGGACACATCGATCGACAGTTCGAGATAATTATTATTATTTTATTATCATGATTAGTAATTATATAACACTAAAGCTGTATTTCCCCGAAGGGGTAGCCAGTGGAGTGTAATTCACACCCACCATTCACCAGGTATGTTAAACGCCTCACCAATGGGTTATAAGATGGCATATAGTTGTTCAATATAAAATATTACATCTTTAATCTTATGGAACAGTGCGAAATCTACTGTATGGAAACTTATTCCACGAAGAAACTCGACATTTTATTACTGGTCATATTTAGTATATTTATGTAAGCTCAAAGATGTCAAGCGTTATTGGGAAATTAAGGAAAGGACAGCTATAAATATTGTGACCTTATCACAAAACTGACCGAAAGGGTAACTTTATCGAGAGCATTTGAAGTAAAAATAAATATTTCACATCGTCCCCATAGACATTCGCGAAATACAACTGCGGACCTTACGCGTTTTTTATGTACGCTGTACTGGCTTATATCTTCATAGTCCATAAAGTTAGCTCACAGAACTAAAACTAGATTTATATCACGCCTTTCAGTATAAGAGTTAAAATATTTTATGGCCTTCCATTCATTGGTATAGTTTCTAACGAGTTTTGAATTCAATATTTCTAACAAAATACATATATTATTACCTCTCATTTCATTAAATTAATTATATGTATGTATACCTATATATTTATGTATTTATTTATCTATGATATTATATATTATAGGATATAATAACGTTATGTTTTGGCCTCAATTTTTTTTCAAATTAGTTTAATCGGATACCTATCCCAACCCTTTATCATCACCTGGGTTGACTGATACAAAATGCTAATTGGCATTAAGTCCGCCGTTTGTAATACTTTTACAATAAAGAATTCAGGGTGTACGGTAAAACTCTAAAGAGTTTATGTTTACACCCTTTCATGTAAATTGTATTATTTTCTTTTTGTATCAGATTAATTACAAAATAAAAAATAAATAAATATATGTAAGTTGAATGTCAGACATATTTGAAAGTTATTTGTATTTTAGGAACTGAAACGTGATTGAGAAGAAAAAGCTTTGTCTTCCGTTATTGCTCATAAGTATTAAATAGAAATATATATAAGCGATACTATATATTAGAATAAATTCCGATTGTTTAAAATAATTAGGAAATAATAATAATAAAATAAGCAGCATTCCCGGTGTGTGGGAGTTCTATCCCCAGCAGTGCACTCGAAACAGGCTGTTGATGAAGATAAACTTGGAAAACAATGGTCATCGAGAAACTTTAAAGTGATTTTAAAATGTCTACCAATAAGTTTGTTACTTATACATTTTCATGAATGTGTAAAGAAATAATGTAGTGAAATATGTTACTAGAGGATCATTGCGTCAAAAGTGTAAGTTTTAATGCGATATACAGGAGTTGCGTCCAAAATTGATTATCGACAATTGAAGTTTCTATTTACGAGTCGGGCTACGTTTCCACAACTAAACACGTTTCCAAAGACAATAGGTACGTACCTGCAGATAGCATTGTTCGCCGGTAATTTACGATGCCAAAACCATCCATTGCTCCATGCACAGTCAATGTAAGGCTTCCCATGACATGGACTATGTAATTACCAGTTTCTACCGATATATGAATTAATACCGTATATTAGGAGTATTACTGGGATCTAACTTTGATCCGCTACTATTTAATATGTGAACGTTATCATGGACATAATCCAAAACTTGAAGTAATAATCTCAAAACTGCGATTATAGTATGAATAGGCGTATAAAAAGAATTATCCTGTATATAAGAAACTTTTTTACATAATAAGATATGAACTATCTTCAAAGAACCAATAAACCAGAATCATTCTGAGGAGAAATTGCGTATAATTTCCTCGGGTGAATGAGCTAATTTGACGAATGAATGGACTAACACGACGTAATTCTGATTAATCGTCAGAATGCTGTGATGTATAATGAATAGGATATTTATTGTACATTATGTACGTGATATATAAACGTATATTGGATAGGTTGGAGATTTTTCTTTATACTTTTATTATTCTAGATTTTATTTTTGATTTGCGTCAATAACACGATGGATGATACTAGAAACTAATTGAGAACATGTATACGTACAGAAAAGTCCACGTGTAATGAAAATATTCTCCAATTTATCACGTAAAAATGGGACCCGGTAGTGGCGAACTTTCGTTTCTTTCACTTCGTGGGCAAACTAAATAGGCTGTCCGACATCGTTAGATAACGTCGTTGCACCTTTTTGGAAGCTTCGGCGCAGTTGAAAAGCTTCCATCTGTAAAATTTCCACGATTCTGCACTGGGACCGTTTGGAGGAGTGAATTTTTTGGAGTGAGAGTGAAGTCTTGTTAGTTCTAACATGATAGTGCCTTGCAGGAGGATAAAAAGGTGCCATAGAAATATGTTTAGCATTCAGATGCTATTATTATAAGAAATAATATTTATATTTTATACTATACAGTACTGACACAAAATCAAATGATTCGATTTTTCAGTATAAATTTTGATATTAAATGGTCTTTTGATTAATACAAAATTAGTGTTAAATTTAAGTGCTTTAGAATGATCCGAAGCTCCTACCATCCGATATTAATCGAGGAATGGTAAAAATTAATTTATTTAGCAGCTTCGAAATGATGGACTATTAAGTCAAAAGAAAAAGCCTTTAAGGAAAATGGATCTTTATAAGTCGTTAGCCTTATAACGAGGGTGGAATAAGGGTTCACAATTAATTAATCCATATTATCGTGAAGAGTTTCCTGCGTTCCACCGAACCTCCGGCAAGATTTTGACTGCGTTTTATTATGTTTCATTCATTGTTATTACACCGTCTCGCTTGGTTCCTTATGGGGTAGGCTGAGAGTACCGAGTAAATGTCTCTCCGTATCTACCTTATGTGTTTCTTCAACATTCATCCCTTTCTTCATACAAATCTGCCGGGTATTCATTTCGAAAATATCTTAACTATTTAATTGTAACGTAAACTTTCTAAGAAATATTTGTGACTGCTGCATTAGTCTCTTCACACAGGACTGTCAGTTACGAAGTCTAACTGCTCTATCAACCAGTATCTAATATATTAAGGTAACTAAGTAGATATTGGTCACGCGTATCCATCTGCATTCTTATATTTCTTTGTATACCTGTTTTGTGATATTTTTACACAAGCCCGCCGATTTCGGAGAATTCCGGCTCCTCCATTAGCCAATATCCGATCTGTTTGGTTAAGTTTTATTACGTTATCCTATAAAATATGTATCGGTTATCATGTTACTAGCTGTTGTCGGAATGTGAGAGGAGTACTATGAAACAAGACAATAATAAGGAGAATTACTCACGAGAGTAATATTTGAGTTGTATACTAATATTTGTCGGCTCCAGTATCAGATTATATTCAGATAGCATAATCGATTGTGGCTGTTCTATTACCTATATTTTTAATGTTACGTAAGTACTTTGAATAATATATTTTTACGAAGACAATTGATAAGTAACTTTAATAGATATAAATAAAATAACATTGTACCTAAATGGTAAAGTATTGATTTATCTAGAAAACTTTCTATAAATGTTTTGCCATCATCATCATCATCAGCATCATCCTACCTCATCCCACTGCTGGACATAAGTCTCCCCCAAAGAGCCTCCTCATCGCGACCTGTCCTCGACTTGCCGCATTCAGCGTCTGCCGGCAGCCTTACGCAGATCGTCACCCCACCTGGCCGGAAGGCGTCCCACACTACCTTTACCGAGACGCGATCGCCACACCAGAATTCGCTTACTCTTACTTTTGTCTGTTTCCACTGATTATCTGCAAATGTTTTGCATGTAACGGTATTTCTCCAAAAAATGTTTTTGGTTTTTGTACTTTTGATACATACATATATATGTACATGTTTTTACAAAATTGTAGGAATACATGCTACAGAAACATGTATACCAATCCATATTTTACATATTAATACAAACGTAACATCATGCCTGTAATCCCCGAAGAAGTAGGCAGAGGGGTGTAGTACACTCCCATATTTCACCAGTTACTCGTACATTTACGTCCCACTATTAAATAATACTACACTTTAATATTCCTAGCTTATTACAATCTGCTAGTATATTCGTTCAATTATAAATATATTGTTTGCATGACAACATGAAACCGCTGGTTAAAAACAACACAAACATATTCAATTAATATTATCGTAATAAATTGTAGAATTATTTAAACAGTTCATCCGCTCGAATGCGGCAATCGGCTGCGTATTGTTGATGGAGAGAAAATTGATTATTGCCTTTTATCTTTAATTATTAACGCCCCGCTGGCCGAGTGGTTTCAAGCGCGACTGCTGATCCAGAGGTCCTAGATTCGATCTCAGGTCCGGACTATCCAGTATTTCTGGTTTGATATTCCTAGTGGCAGCTCGGAGTCTAGATTTGCGCCTGGTATGGCTATGGCTTTTCCATTAATTCCATGGTGGAATGCATAACGTAGTTGGTGAAACGTGGGAATCTACTACCGTTTTTCGCCTACCTCTTTGGGGATTACAGGCGTGATGTTACAATTTATATTTAAATCAATTCAATGTCACGAGCATTTCATTAACGTAACGTAACGTAACGTAACTTACACAACACAATAAATCTATGTAGGTAAGTATTAGCTGCTTGGAATTTAATGAATGTTTGATGTTCCAAAAACCTGTAATCAATTTCATACACTGCGGCCGATGGAGCGACTGCAACGAATTTCCTTTGATACCAACGAACTAAAATATTAAATTTTGATTTAAACTGCATTACTATCGGCTGCGGTGACATAGTCACACAGTCGGCGAAGTCATATATAAACCGAATTCCTATAATATGAGTACAACATAATACATTTAATATGTTCACGTTAATGTCATTTTTAAAGTCAATATTCACGTGCCACTTGAATATTTTATCATTGCCATTAACAAAACTGTTATATTTCCACTGTTGGACATGGACATGGCTATCTACTCGGAATTAGTTCAATTAAGGCCATAGTTTGCCACGCTCCAAAACTGCGTCTTGGCAGATTTCACTGATGTAAATAACTTATATTAAAAAGTAACATCACGCCCATTTTCCCCGACGAGGTAAGCAGAGGAATGCACTACACTTCCACGTACCTGCATCTCAAAATGGAATAAGCGGTGATACTGGTAAAACTAAATTATACCGAAGTGATCTGGTCCTCGAGTTACATTCCTAATTGCATTCTGTTCAATATCGTTACTGAGCAAATAAATTAAAAATGTATGCCCGATCGTCACTTATTACTGGACCGAACGAAGTCAATTTATATTCCATTAATGACGGACAAAACGATGGGACGCGTTGACACAAGGTAATTGAACGTTGGACAATGGAACATTTTATTAACAAACCACCCTTTTTATAGGTGAGGGGGGGGAGTGTTAATAATTTACTCATTTTATTACAAACCCCTTCGAAGGGTTCAATGATGATTTCCTAATTACATCCTACATTAGACATTTCGCCTACAAAATATCTAAGATACTGCAGCTGCTGTATAATTAATACATATTCCTTATTGTTAGACTTATTTATAAACCGAATTATTACTGAGGGAATCCTCCAGAGACTGAATTATGACGTGACTGCATACTGTGTTCAGATTTTTGTGGCGAGATAACCAATTATTATTAACAATATGATGACTCATCAATTTGTTAGATATCATTCTCTTGTGACGTCACCTTTTATTATAGGTAGGTATACTTCGTTTCAACTGATTCAGGTATTATTGTGCTTGAATAAATGTATATATTATTTTGGGCGATTTCAATTCTAAAATTGGGCGTTCCAATTACGGTTCAATAAAATATTTAATTTAATACTGAATGTAAAAAATAGTATGTATCTATTACTTAACATAAAAAAATAAACTTAGATATATACATTTTGCTATAATGAAATTAATAATATTAACATGAAAGCTAATTTTAATAAAATTTGCATTAATGATAGTACTTTATACTTTTTCTTATAATTTATACTTTTTTACTTTATACTTTTCTTTTTAAATTATACCTACTATTTTCATAAAATGTGTCAGACACAGACTTAAGTCTATTCAAAACTACATTACGACGATTGTCAAGCAGAATCCATCCAGCCCTTTGAAGGATTATAAATAGAAATATTATATGTACCGTGTATTAAAGGAACCCATTACAATGAATTGACGAGTTTCACCCAAATCGATTCAGCCTTTCTTAAATGAACCACTTTCCATTTGTATTATTATCCATTCATACAATATCCATTATACGTTGATACAATGAATTAAATAAATATTACCTCTACATGCAAACAGACAGAAGGACGAATATAACTTTAACAAAACCACATAAACATGTATAACTTAAGAAAATTATATTACGAAGAACACAGAAAAAAACGAAGCGAAATAACAGTTATGTACACTATTGCTATATCTGCATCGCTGTTACAGAAGAACCCTAATCCCATGTAACTGGTATCAATATCGGTTCTGAATTGATATATCGCGATATAAAGTACATGTTGAATTACGTAAGATTATGCGATTTTTCTGTCACATCCACTCGTAATGTCACTGACTGCCTCGACGTTCGAGTTGCAAGCGCGACTAATGATCGGGAGGTTCTTCGTTCAAATCCCGAGTCGGACACTATTGGGCTTTTCTAAGATTTCTAGTACAAACTTCTATTGGCGTCTCGGAGTCTGGAACCCTCCGCGGTGTATGGCAATAGGATCACCTCCAATTCCATATTGGAACGTACACGTAAATGGTGAAACATTGAACTATACTACACTCCTCTACCTAACTCTGAGACACCCCGAAGTTTATAACTCAATTCTCAACTTTAAAATTACCGGGATCAATATGTGACGCGCAATTTTTGTTTGAGGAAAACTTATGTATTTTAAAGTTCCAACATAATGCAGTAATGGCCGTATAAAATATTGCGAGGAAAACTGCGCGTCTTAGATTTCCCCACAATGTTCTCCAACGCATGTTAAGTTCACCAACTTGTAGTAGCATAGTATATCGCTCCAGATTCCCAATGAGACAAGTGCTTCAAACGCCCGCGAATACAATTTGCAAGGAATACAACGGAACAGCGGTTTCCATTTCCAAAGTGACAGATTTCGCTGCAAAATTTAATTTCGGCCGCGACGATCGAAAACAGCGCTTATTGTAACGCGATACGATTGAAAACCGCCGCAATCGTAGCCGCAATGTCTCCGTAGATGGAGGTGAAAGAATTTGTTACAAACGGACACACGGTTATTAAGCACGTCGAACCGGGCAACGTTAAAGTATTCAATTTTGATGCAACGAACATTTGGTATGCATTTAGTAGAATTGTAGTACGCTCTAGTCATGCGGTTCCTTAATAAATTTGAACAATTAATTTATTATATATTCAAATGTTCATGATTTGTTTGTGATTGCCTGCTTATCGTGTCCTCCGCAATATGAGAACTACTAGAAAAGTTAATGTCATATGAAACTTCATAATACTACAAGTAATTCAATTTCATATGGCATAATGAACAATACTAGCAGTTGGCACGAGTCGAGTTACCATTATCATTGATATTAACTGATATCGCTTATCGCTTATTGATATTAAATTTATATCGTTACGCTACGTCAGTTACAGGAAAAGCAGAGAGCATTGAGTTCCAAATATCTCCATCCTTACATACCTGATGTGCTTCTTCTACATTCACCACTTTATGTAAATCCGATAACACGTAAACACATAAAATATACTTATGTAAATATTTCAGACAGTTAAAACAAAACCAGTTACATTGAGGCCGCGTAATTGCATTCTGTTGATCGAGCGTTGACATTTTTTTTTCAATAACCCACATACCGACACACACCAACACAGTGTCACTTAACGTTTATCATAATATCACGCCTGCTTTTCCTCAAAGTTTAGGCAAAGGAGTATAGAACTACCACATTTCATCTGTTCCATATGTTATATACATATATGTAAGCTCAGCCCAAGCTATGTTTACCAAAATAACTAAATTCAACGACTATTGCCGCAAACGTTCGTCGTTCTTGCGATCCGTGTGTCCGAAGTCGTTATCTCAATCGTGGTAATCGCAGTGAATCACCGAAGACGCAGTTACGCGGGTGAAAATCGTAATGGTGTTTTAGGTGCTCACACATGAGTAGCGACATCTATTGGCCACACCTGCATATTGGATATTACCTTACAAACCTACTGGCGGACGGGAGAGTTAGTCTTCGAAACATGCATGTGTCCAAGGAGTGGTAAATGTAGAATAAGCAAAGACAGCCTGACTGTCTGACTGATAGCGAGCTCCTGGGCTCAATCAGGTACTATCAAGTTTATCCAACTTGGAATTCCTAGTAATACTCGTATTTCTCGGAGTCCGGATTTGTGCCCGTAATATGGCAATAAGCTCACTCACTAGCCCACAGCTGGGACATAAACGTAACTTGTGAAACGTGGATGTGTACTACACTTCTATGCCTACCTCTTCGGGGATGTAATTATAAGGTCTCTAAAGTCTACTAATGTGCATTCAGCTTTCTCTCTCTTACTCTCTGCCTACCACACAAAAAAACCTAGCGTTACGACACAATAACAGTAGAAAAAATTAAATTGAAGCGTAATTAGCCATTCGTTTAACTTGAAGGGAAGTGAAATTCAATGGACTCGCATACCGAGCCAACTTGCCCGCCCGCGGCCATTTTGTTACTCGTAAAATGCAACGACTTCCGCACTGACGTCCAAACGAGTACAAACTCCGATAAAGCTATTAGTGTGCACTCGCCTTAATATCGTTGTGAGACTTTTCGTAGTAAACATTGACACTGTTTCTTGTAATACCTTAAAAGTTTTTTATGCTCACTTTTTACAATGTCATGATACTATTGTTATCACGCCTGTGTTTCCCCTAAGGTGTAGGAAAAGGGTTTAGTGTATTCCCACAATTCAGTAATTGAGTAGTACGACCCACGGTGGAATAGTGGGTGAGTGTCTTGCCATGCACCGGGCACAAATGGCAGTTTTAAGTTCGAAAAACTCAATAACACTTAGCTCCACCCGGGGATCAAACTCAAAACCTCTCGATTACAAGTGCTGATCGTTCAATGAGACAAAGTCAATGTCATTGCCATGATTTTTTATATTGCAATATTACGCACCACCGTCACCGTCAGTTTGAGTAAAATATCGTTACTTGGAATAAAATGGACGAAATGAACATATAAGTTCGGATAGCAACATCACAGAGATTCTTTATGTTAAGTTCAATTTAGAAGCTGCATAATATCTATCGCGGTCAACCGTAACGCTACGGAGGGGAGAATTTGATGGACACGAAATGGAGATGATTCCGTCTACGCCACTTTAGTTTCGCTTTACGAGTTAACAATAACACATCACGTAACAAAAAAGTCATGAATCTTTTTCAAACTATGTAAACATGTTTAAATATAACGTAATAAACATAACAATACTGCTGCATTTCCCCCAATACAGAGTGTACCATACTGCCACGATTTACCTATTATGTTATATTTCCAATGGAAAACAAGGTGAATCGCTCCTGACAAATTCCAGTTAGAAAAAGCGAATAATAATATTCACAACCCGCAGTCAAACCCAAAGACCTCCTTCTCAGCAGTCGTTTTATAAAAATAGAAGCATATACAAATATTATACATCCATATAAACTTGTATTTTATGCAGATAATCAATGATACCTATGTAATAAGATTTTTTCAGCCACACGACAAAAAGCTTTCTGTTATTCAAAGGAAATAGCACTGAAAGAGCATACACAAATTTACAGGTTCTAAAGTTTCACCAATAAATCATATCGAGGCTTACGTCTCCCAGACGCCGCGGCCCAATCTCTTATCTGACTGGGACGGTACGAATGGAACCGATGCGACGTATTGACTTGGCTTACTTTGATCGTTAAGAATGAATGGACGTAATATGTAGTTTAGTTTTTAAAAATCGAATATTTTGAAAATAGCAACGTATTCTCAATTCTGGTGAAACAGTTTTTTGAAGATAGCCATTGGAATCATACATGTTCACTCCAGGTCCCTTACTTCAGTTCTTCATCATTTAGGTACTTCTGATATCATTTTCATCAGCTAGCACTACTGAATGGTTCATAATTATTATTATCACTTGTTTCAGTCTACTGCCGGAAAGACGCCTACGCTAAGGGGTTTTTGCCCACAATCTCCAGCTGGACTTGCCCTCAGCCCATCAGCGGCCAAGGCATGTATACAGGCAGGGCATGTATTAATACAGTATAG
>DWFO01002620.1:0-13450 GCA_018246595.1 Mimoniades nurscia nurscia | reverse complement strand
AAGGCTGCATTCCACTAAGGGTTCAAAACGCCCAAAACACTCGTTTGACCGTTCCACATGGCGCCCACGATCGTTGTGGTCGCGGTGAGAACGTCACTGATGACGTCATGACTTACGCTCACGTCACATCACCCTGATGAGCCATAACAGCAAATGTAAATAAAAATGTCCGGTCGATAGAAAGAGAAAGAATAAGCATTTGGTCATTTGATGTACGTGCAATAGTATCTGATTAATTCTGATTGACTTCTTCAGTAGACGAACGAGGTTTCTGACGGATACAGTAATTTAAAAAGACAAACGAGTACCAAATTCATACTTTTCTCACTCATTTTTCCCGTATTACTCAAGCTGGAAATGCGATTTGGGGTGTAAAAAATAATATGTTTATAAATAAAGGTACGTATTTAAAAACAAAATTTATATTAAGAAATTTGTAGAAGTTAACACCATTTACTGATATTTCATATTTATAAAGAAATCATTCAAATTTAAGTGTATGTTTACTTTCCACTGCACACGAGGATTGTGTATCGAGATTTATAGTTATACTTATGTGTATTAATTAAAATTTAATAAATATTTTTTTGTGTCCCGCTATGTCCTTTATTGTTATTGAATTTCCGTTCATGTGAACAAGGTTGTAACTAAAAATCTAAAAATACTCTTCAGTGTAGTGGGATCTTGAATCAAAAATTGAACGTTTCTCACTCTTCTTTCCATAAGATTATTTCAAGTTTTTGCAGGGCGTACCTATATAGAGTGATTTGTTTGTATATTCCTACCAATACATCATTAACTGTAGTTTACTGTAGGCCGCTTTTCATTTAACCATTCCGATACTAGAACTATGCATTACTAACGCTAAAAGTAGGCTAACCATGCAATTGATTCATTAAACAAAATTTTACACTCAGGTGCCATTGGTAAACACTGTTTGTCTATTGTAATTTCAGCATATTTTTAGACATTAGAGTATACTACACTACTTCTGAAAAAATGCACAAACCAAAATGCACCCCGCTCCATAATTTTGCAAATCATTCAAACAGATATTATGTTAAGAACGTAGGTGAACACGTTAATAATGGAGCCAGACGAATCAAAGCATTACGTGGGCGCAGTATAAGTACACGAACTTTGTGTACAGTGTGTACGTACGTACTACATAGTCATACTTTTATAGTAGTTAATGTGCGCTTAACGCGGTGACTAAAATTTTTTTGGAAACAAAAAACTACAGCGACGTTCACTAATATTATAAAAAACTGTGGTTCACTAGCCGCCTGCCGAGTCACGCGTCCGTTTGTGGATTGATTCTGCGAGTAGCGTCGATAACGCGCACTTCAATAGTCTTTTTCTTATACCATACGAAACTTCTGTCGGTGGCAGGCACAAACCGGACTGTGTCTCACTCGCGTCTCGCGTCCAACTCGACAACGATCGTGCATCCGCTCGTTGAGTAAAAATAAAATATATTTACTTGGCGTGACAGTTAATTACAATAACAAAAACATTAATCAGGTACCTTCTTAATACTTTTGCAGTGGTTTAATGAAAAATGTAGCCAATTTAAAATATTGTAACGGGTAATTTGTGTGAAATTTGTGAAAGTGAGATATCTAGTAAATGCAATGAGATGCGGACTTCTGTGAAAACATATCATACATGAAGAATAGCTCAGAGGTATATAATAACTAGAAAGTATCATTTTTTAACAATTGTGTTCTATCAGCTGCGTATTGTTTCAAACTCTATATAAATATTTTTCGACGTGTAAAGAGGTCAAACAAACTTCTATACAGATTCAGACTTGCAAAACTGCTCTTCAATCAAATATATTATCAGTATTACTTCTCATAGAACTCGCAGAGCGTTTTAGATACCAATACAAATTATTTAGACAATATATTATAACGTTATCAATATTTTCAATTTACAAAACCATATTTAGTCGTCATACAAATTCTCCAGAAAATAAAACTCCAAGGTATATTTTCATCGTCTATGAAACAACCAGCTTGTATCGATCCAATTAACTGAATAATGCAGACCAGTCAATTTATATTAACTAGGTAGGTACTGTTTCTTTAAATTGATAGGCGTAGGACACGAAAATTAATGATAATACCTATCTATTACTAAGTGCTGCTACTATACGATTAGCCTTAAATTATTATAACAACCAAACAATCGAAATAATAGAGAATAAGCAGAGGTTAACTTTATAAATCTTATCTGGCTAAATCTGACCAAAAATTCAAATTGGAAATGTTTCCTGTGTGTCCGTTATCTCGAAATAATAACATTTTTTATTTGACATAAATGATATCAATTGAATAGATGTGTAGGATCCTATTTATACACGAACACATTTTTCTAGAACATAACAGATTGTTTTAATCACGTAAGTATTAAACATAATATACAGTTATGTCGAGCTGCGCCACTGTAACAAAATCGAGTAAATACTATGTATTAAAACTAATATAGTTGACTTGCTACTACAGAAATCATTACTATCCGAGGGAGCTCGCTTTAGGAATCATTTACTTGCATCACATGGGTACTCCTGCTATCTACTTCCTAAAACTTACACATTTAAGTGCTTAAACACAAATTAAATTTTTCACTTTACGTCTAGAATACAGAGCAAATATCCAAAACGATGCCCTCATTGCTTAAGATTTCTTTACATTGATTTCACTTGATTTGATGAGGATTTATCCATTATGCAAAATTTTAATCAACATTTTCCTTGTCAACTTTTATACATTAATAGAGTGTTGTTATTATAACTAAGTGATAGTCACATAACCACGATATGCTTTATAAGTTTAAAGTATAAAATATTTTGCAGGTAATGCGAGGTGAGATACCAAAGTTGTGTCTGCTAGTAGCAGTGTTGGCGCTCGGTACTGGGTCAGTGGACGGAGTGTGCGAGCGCGGACGGACCTGGTGGCACCGACAGCTCGGCGTCTGTCTGCCGTGCACTCCCTGTGATCCGCGCCGGCTCGCCGTGCAATACCCCTGCGAGGTGCACCGCGACACCATCTGCCAGTCTCTTTACCAAATACGGCTGTGGCCATTCCACAAGATCGTCCGCAAGGACAATGTTACGAACGACAGTGAATCTAGTGATTACGAATACTACGAATACACGGACTATGGTAGTAAAGTGACCAAGAGTAGTGATGGTGTATCGGAATGGGACCTACAAACTTCCACATTGACTTTAGCGGCAAGCGGATGTGTCGTTTTCTTTATAGTAGTCGTCAGCTTGTCGCTATACCACGCGAGACAGTGGAAAGTCCTCAAGCAAGTTCTTAAATCAGGTAACAGTATTAGATAAAAAAATATTTTCTATATCATCACGCCATATTCCTTAGAGGTTGGGCAGAGAGCATCTGCCCTGCCAAATATCTCTTACAGGCCTCACAGTACGCTTCTTTTACGTTTATCACTCTCTTCATTCGCGTACAGCAGTTTATGAAAATTTGGACTCCCACATGAGCCAGTATCTGGTATATTGAGCCAGGATAGGTGAATCATGATCTTCCTTGGCAAATACTTATCATTTACAAAACTAACTTCATTAATTTTGTTTAAGCTACCTTATACATATTATAATGGGGCCATGCCATGATTTTGCAGTATAATTCTTCCTGGTAGATTCTCCAAATTAGGTAATGGTCTTTAGTATTTTAAATCCTTTCACAAATTTACGATAGAGTATTTTCCTTACGCTATGATTTTCACCATCGTTCGTTTAAGACATAGCCCCTGATATTCGGGACGTTTGATTTGAAAAAAGCTGTGATCGGATCAAAACTCAGCTTCTTACCCACCCGCTTATATCTTTGTATGGGGGTGAGAAATTATAAAAATAGCCACAAACTCATATAAACTGTAGAATTTATGTCGAGGTGTGTGTGGTCGCCATTAGCTTTTTTGTTATACTAACAATAAGAAATATTTAAGACTTGAGCTTCTTTGCGGAGAATACGAGTACATTTATTTATCTGTGATCCCTTCGATTTATTTAATAATTCCACTGCAATAAAACTAGAAGACAATATTAGAATGCGAAGTATTAAAAAAACCGCCATTGTTTACCGTAGAAGCAATATTAGAAACAGGTAAAGAGACAATATAAGTAATATTAGAAACAGATATAAAAATATTATCTGATATTACGTTATGTCACCAATAAGCGTCTCAACGATAGTTTATTTATTCAGCACGCTGTTGGTCGGACGACCTCCATGTACCAATAGGTACATATAAATATGCAGGTACGTATGTTTGTATGTGGGTAACTAACGAAACTCGCGACACATGTGGAATACTAACAGATTAACGATTAATGCGTGTTCAATCCATATTTACGTGTTACTGGGCAGGAATTACAAAACCGTTCCTACGATTCGTCGATTTATTATGTTTTAGTTTTGTTTATTTATAGAACTTTTGTACTATCTATACATATCTAGAGTTTATGTATTTTAATTTTTATGTAATATAATACAATATACCTACTTTATTGCACACTGAACTTTGTATAAAGAAAAACAAAGAATAAGAGAAAAAAATGGAAAAAGAATACAATACAATACAAACACTTTATTGTATACCATATAAAAACACAAAGTACAGAAAAACAAAACAAATATATATATATCTATAGAAGAATAGGAAAAGAAAAAGGACTGCAATATGCAGCCTTATCGCTCAAACAGTGATTTCTTCCAGGCAACTTATGTGCGTAGTGAAAAAGAGTGTTTAAGAAATAAACGGGGTACGACGTAGGAATTTTTTGATAATTAAAAATCAAAAAATTCCACCAGTCAAAACGTAATTGGAACCATGCTTGAAAGTAATAATACACCTGATGATCATGAAGTGATGACAAACAGACAGTACTACGTAATCGTGTTACTAGTGATTGTTTTTAGTGAGATAAATTTTAGGTAGAGACAATTACTAACAAAAAACATTATTTAATTATAAAAATACTACAGGTGATAGACTCATTTGCGTTAATTAAAATTATTTTCTTTATAAAAGCTTGTAAAACACAGAAAAATATCAAATCAAAGTTGTATTTTGGAATAAACTATATTTTATGCTATGAATATTTGCGCTACTTATTAATCCAGTTCAAAGAAATTAGGGCGTGCTGGAGCAAGATTTTTACTGTACGATCTTAGCATAATATAAGCATGCTTTAAACAAATTGTTAAAGTATGATAGTATTCCTCTAGTAGGTACGTCTACGGTGTAAAGTAAACAAATATTCGAAGAGTTTCCGTGAACACGCCCGCGTAGCGATACGATAGGCAGGGAGAATAACAATATACATTTGCTTAAACATGTGCGCTACTAATTCTGGCAGACCGCCGTTCTAACAATGGCTAACGGTTTTTTTTAGTTCTGTTCGTTATACCAAAATTAGACTGCATACAGAGTACGTTCCAAAGTATTCATGTAACTGTAAAACAATATGTGAAAGTTGAAATAAAAACAAATCAATGAAATCTATATACTTCTGTCTCTAAGAATTAGAATTATCAACGAAGTTTGAGAAACCAGAATTTATTTATTTATATAACTTCCTGTACGAGAAACGGTGCAAAATAGATTTTAACCTCTTGCTTCTCTTCGCAGACGTCCATGATTTGTCAGCCAAGCTGAAATTAATGGAGTCGGGCGGGGAACCTCCGGCCCAGCCAGTCGTGCCCGCCAACCACCACATCTACTGCAACGTACACGTCGCCAAAAATTCTCTACTTGGTGAGGAATTATGTACCTCTGTTACTAATTGTTTACAAGTAACCTTAAGCAGTTATGTACAAACCTAAAATACAATGAAATCTACACCACATTTATTAATGAACCACATAATATGTACCATTTTAAATAGTCATTAAATGAAAATAAGCAAAGGAAAAACCAAGAATTCAAATTTCAATTTGAACAAGAATTCAAAGATAAGCAAATAATCACAAATCACAACACAATGACGTACAATATTACGCAGACGGTCCGTCTCCTCCTGCATATTAACCGAAAAAAGGTATTCCAAAAAGGGAATGTTTATACCGTCATATTCATAACTTACGATACGGCCAGGTCGTAAGCGAGGATCCCCTGGCGACATGCCAGGCGGTTTTAAAATACAAATATGCGTGGGCCGACGCGCGCAACCAAGAACCGAGCTGCTCTCGATCACGCCATCGTGGCCGAGCGCGGCGGGGTCACATTCATGAGATATATACGCATGTTTTAGCTAGCTACAGTATGATTTATTTACGTCAAACATCTACGTGAAACGTGTTTGTTTATACAAGAACATAAATTTTAAAATGCACTTGAAGGTGGTACTATGTTATGATCGTATATTAATACATAATAAATATATTTAAATTGCACTTGCTTTTAGACTTTACATTCATGTATTATATAGGTACCTATATGTAATTTTAATATTCAGAGAGAGAGAGAAGATTTAATATTGGTCGATTTAATCTATTGAAAATGGTATGATCACATTAAATTGCTCATTAAAAAGTGGTCAGTTCCAAATTAACATAAAGACTTGTTTAGATTGAAGTGTAGAAAATAGATCGGTTGATTTCACCTTTACACACCCTAAATGTTACTGGACCAAGTGACAACGGACGACCGTAACAAATGGATAGTTACATGGTTAGTACACTTTACGCCAATCGTGGACGTGCCTTTACTACGCGCGTGCGCTCATTAAGAAGTAATTTGTAATGCAAGCTTGTCGCCCATCGCCACCGCCGCGTCTTCCGCTCCCGAGGTTTTCACTTAGGCCGCCGCCGGGAAGGCTCCCACTTCCTGAATATCTACCTATTTTTGACAACAATTAAACGTAAATAACCCGATTGACATTCAATTTATTAGGCCATTGAACTTGATTTTACGTTCTTTTACTTCCAGGTCGTCAGATAGGGTAAGTGTATTCATGACAATTTAAAATATAAACTATCTATCAATGTTAATATGCAAAGTAAGAATATAGGCAAGTTTTATATTTTGTTCCTATATTTACATAAAACCGCCATTAGTTTCGTAAGATTGAACAGTGCGACGTTCAGTGCTCTCGAGTAACAACTTGGTATTCAGTGCAGCGCATGCGAGCCGTGGGATAAAAGATCAGTGCCGGTCTGCAACATAGTACACATAGACCTCAAATTCATCGTAGTAATACATTTTCATTATGTAGGACGACACGCACTTACCCGTTTACTATGAAATGTGTATAGGCAATTGTTTTCAAACCCATATACTCGTACGTACTATCGGTACTAAAAATTCCTATGATTTCACCGCATGCTTTGTTTTAAACCTTTAAAAAGTTTAGAAAAGCACATGCTCATTATTATGTACCTACGTATACGTAAGAGAACAAAAAGTTTATGAGCCAAGTAATCTAACAAGTGTTTTATACGTTCACAATTTTTCTTTTAATCAGATCATGTTTCGATATTTATACCAGGCTGATAGTCACCAGACCGCTTCGTTCGGCGGTCAATTTTTAGGAACTCATTCTTGGCGAATATCTATAACTATTATAATACATATACCTAAAGGGAATAATAACGCACACACATCTATATCAAAAAATGAATGTAACTACCGAAGGAATAGGGAAATGCTGTAATTTATTTTTTTATGATTACTTTAAGGTACATATTTTGATATCATACTTCTATAGCCTATTGTTTGCAGAATCACATGTAGGTACTTTTTATATTTAACTTTTCATCAAGATACGGTTAAGCTGTTTGTGACGTATAGAGGGGCATATGTATAAATTGACAATAATTTTACAAATAATCAAATTAGGGTCAATGACTCTTAATAAGAATATTGATTCGAAAATTAAAGTATAAAATCAAATGTGCAGATAGAAAGAACTACAGATTTATACAGTAGTATAGAAAAAAAGAAAAACACTAAGGCACTTTAAAGATTAAGCTTTCTATATCTTCACAAAATATATTACTTTAAATATTATTATAATTGCAATTTTTTTATATTTGTTTATTTAATATATTTTAATTTAGAAAACAATATAGAAAGTCAACACAGAGTACGCATTGGGCTTAAAGTTGTAATGGAAACATTATCTTCACGTATGGTTTTATTATTGTAAAACAAAGTCGAGTCACGTTAGGTCGTGACATTCGTGTGTTCACGTATATTGCCCTCGGCGGTCACCTATTGTTGTTCGTGTGTGCTACACAGGGCTTTGTGTTCACGCTAATCAGTCAGCCCTTGATGGACATAACGATACAAACATAACAGTTCATAACACCCAGATATTGTTTTCACTCGTAAGAAATATCTTGAGCACATTCTGCTCATTCACATGTGTTATTTATTAGGCTCTTGATTTACGTTATCGTTCCCAAGTTTGCTAAGTATAGTTCATCAATTTGCTTATCTTTAGTTTATAGAAAGAAAATGAAAGTAATAACGGAACCCCTGATTAGATTTCTTAGATAAGCCTACATATATTATTTCCGGTATTTTAATTAGCAGGATACTAACTGAAAAAAATCTTCGCCCTATAAATATAAGCGGATGTAAAGAGGTAAAAACGTGCGTCACGGCCGGCCCCATTTCTCCCTGCGCCAGGAAACGGTCCGAAAGCTTGATGTGATGTTTGCTCAGTCAATAATAGACTTTATACAAACTGTTTATTGCTGCTCTATCATAAACATTGGGGCCGCTGTACACGTTAGATTATAATTTCATGTAAAATAAAAAATTATACATAAATGAAATACCTTTACCTAATCAAATATACAAAATATACAAAACAGACAAAATGTACGAATATAAACTTGTATACATTGTGATATAAGGAAAACACATTATACCCCATCTTGCTACTTTCTCTCTCTGTAAATTATATTTTTTTCAATGCGAGTAATATAAAAAAAGAATTAAAAACTAAATGTTTTAGTTAATAGAAATGAAATATATAATTACGGACTAGGTATACATTACACTAACTAATACACGCCACTTCGCCTGGCATATCTTTTTATATTTACAATGTATTTTATGTGCAGACTAGGAAACACAACGAGAAGTTCAGAAGCAAAAATATACCTTGCTTATAAGTTTCTGTAGTAAGAATATATAAATTATCTTGCTTAATAACGCGAGAACACGCGACCAGCCTTCACTGAACACGTATTTTTAGAAAAATGGTTATTTCTATTAGTTTTAATAACTTCATACTAAGTGAAAATAACGAAATAATTATTTTAAATAAAGACCAGGTGTCAAAAAAATAAAACTTTAAGACAAATCTATCCAGTAGTTTTTCTGTGATGCGCGTATTGAGACCCCTTCAGTTTTTTATTTGTAAGATAATTAAAAAAAAGTAAAAAACTGCAACGTTTGTATGATCTGGCACTATGAATTTTTGTAACTTAGATTTTCTAGTAGTAGCTCGGATTCTGGATATGTCCTGTGTATGGCAAATACTCACCGCCTTTTCCATAGTTGGACATAAATGTAATTGGTGAAATGTGGGAATGCACCACACTCCTCCGCCAACCTCTTCGAGGATTACAGGCGTACTGCTACGTCTACCTATACGTATACACATCTCACTAGTACCTATATCTCTAAAATATCTTATACTTTTGATATCATTTTATACATAAGAGATATTCATATAATTTTACGTGATATTTTTAATTTATTAACAATCTGCAAATAACAGTACGTACTTAGCATATGAAAAAGCAATTCGAACAACTTTGCTGCCGCGTCCAGAATCGCAAATTGGCTTGTGAATTTCCTTTCCTTTCGGGCCTGCGGAAGTGAGTTCAGGGGTTCGTTACGGCGTTCTTGGCATGCAAAGAAGTCCGTAGTGATTGCATTATTCAAACGTTTTACATTTCAAGATTCTCAACGTAATAAAGACAATAGGTATAATTAAATCAAAGGTGTCCACAGATATCAATTTTGTAGGTTTAAAAAAAAATATTTAATCTTGATCTACGATTAAAAACTTTCACTGATATTGATTTACCGAATCTTTTAGTAGTTTCGACTATTGGATTATCCTCCAGACTATCTCGTAAAGCTTTACTTCCTCTGAATTCTTAATCTCAAATAGGGGTACGTAATTTTTTGACAATGTCGCGTCTAAGGAAAAATGCAATTCCTGAAATGAAAAGGTTTAAAGTAAGTATATCCCGCAACCTCTATACAACGTGAAATTCACGAATTCCTTAAGCCACTCCATTCGTTTAAAAGGACTTTCCTACACAGTATACTTACAGTTGATATCAACTATCATATAAAAAAATCTTTTATCATTTCGAATGTGCATTTCAAAAGTTAATAATATAATTGAATCTCAACATTAATCAACTCAAAGAAACGCGAATCATTTATCCTGTCTTTATCATGATTTATATACGTATCATGTTGCGGCACTTAGACTGTACGGCAAATGATTTATTGTTTATAAAGGCGCATCTCTAGCTCTTAAAGCTGACTTGTCTCGTTCGCAAATAACATTTAAATAGTTTGTCTCGCGCACCAGACGGCAATAAGCATTGACAATCGCTTGAAGGTTAAATCACCTACAAATAATGGGAACGATTGCGGTTTAGGTACGATATTTCCTAGAAAATTTGACGAAAATAGGCACTGCGCGCAAGTTCCCCTAGTTGCCAACATCACAATTCTGTTTATAAACACTATCGTTCTGTAAACTATTGTTAGACAGCTCAAATTGTACTGGTATATCTTTCTGTATATTAGCTATACATCAGCACAGTAATTTCTAAACAGACAGCCAAACGAGAAACAGGCATAATAACTTTTACGACGTTATAACATTGTTTTTAAGTAACTCCACACAGCAATGTAAAAATAACAGACTTGCTAAATTTAAAAACAAAGCTCAAACTCATCCTACACAGAGTTTTCTCGAGGGTTAACAGTTCGCAACCGAATAACTATGGCAGCTGTAAACCATTTAGAATTCCACACGCATGGGCGCACGTCGTAAAATAAATAGTGTTTCGTCAAACCGCAATTAGCCTCTGTGCGGACAAACTTTACGACCGTTGTAGATTCAAATACTCATTTGGCGGCAAAAAGAGATTTTTGATGAAATCCTTTGTTTTGCAGGTCCTGGTGCTACTAAAAAAGGTCTGGGCAATGTATACACGCAAGAAAAACACTCTGCTTAGTTACTAATGCCAGCGATGTGAAGTCAGCGATAGTACAAATATTGAAGAACCTCGCATATAGACGAATAGTAATTAGTAAGAAAAGAATAAAATGTTATATTTTTGAAATTAAAACCCAAAATAAAAAAGTACAAATCATAACCCCTTTTTACTCCAACTTAAACATAAAATCAGTAATGTTGGAGGCAGGTAGTGTAGTACACCCCCACGTTACATGTTATAAATATTTCCTACCATGGAATGCGGGGGAAGGAAACTGTGAGGCTTCAGAAACTATTAACTTTAGAATATACCCAAATACACTATACACATTTTATGTCTCTACTATAGCATAAACATATGCTAAAACAGACGATTTTAATTAATAGATGTGACGACTTTACGTACCAATTCATTTATACCAATGGGTGACAAAAACACTCATATAAATGGTAGGATCTTAATTTGTGACAATTAAAACTACAGATGCTACATTAAATACTGCTATTTATTTCTCAAGGGAAAGAACAAAAACTAAAGAAATGTATTTTACAATATTATATATTACCAATACGGTACTTATCTCCGTTAACAAACTGGAGTAACATCAATCCTATTACAATATATTAAAAACTACTTATCAACATGAAAACATACCTTATATCTCAAAAAAAGAAATAATTTACTAACAAACTTGAAATAGGATTTAAGAATTGAAATAAGAAATTATAGCTAAATTGTCTAAAATATAAGTCCCTTTGTAACAGAAAGTGAATGTCTTTAGCACGACATATAAGTGCAGTAGAATATTGTTTGTTAATGTAACTTCTACAGAGTCGGTAACATATACAATTACTATTTCTATGGTTTCCCCTTGAAACTGGTATAAAAATTATAAAGAAATGATAAGTATCTCAACACATTCAATTTTCAAATACAAACTGTAGAAACATGTAATAAAAGCTAAATTGTGACTTTCTTAAAATCACGTAAACGAGCTTTTGGTCTAGGATCATCGATAAACTTTAGCAAATTGCCTCTTCAAATTAAAAATAAATTGTACATATAATAAGTTTTTAATGGAAACCCTAAAACAACTGAATGAGTTAAACATGTAACAAAACCATGCATATTTATTTATTGTCGGTGTTTAACATTGACGTCATAAAATTAATTAAAAATCATGTCGTACAGGATTACAAATACTTATGTAGGGACAGTCACATATATACACATATACAAAAAAATATATATAATTTAATTAGCATTACAGTTACGATAAATACATCATCACAAACATCAAGTATCTAAATATTATAAATGGATATTATAGAATATAAATCAACAAAATGCTGAGCACATTGTAGAATAAAAAATCACACATGTGTTGAAAAATATTTTTCTTACAATATTTGAAAAGATACTCATTGTTTGAATGGACTATGTTTTGATAGTATTTGGTAAACCACATACATTGTCTTATTGAGAACATACATATATAATTATATTTATATAGCGCAAATCTTAATTATTGTACTACGCCTTGGGATGTTCAATATAGTGATCAGCTTTGGCAAATATTTATGAACCTACTTTTCAAATTATAATTCATCACTAATTTCATCATAAACATAAGTTAACGTAATTACAACGCTATAAAGATTAGTTTTTGTTATTCTGATTCTATCTTTCATGTAACTAAATGGTAATATCGTTGAAACTATGAAGATAAATATTCAGCTTTTGTTCAGACTCTATGTGTAGGCAACCTATAGCTACTGTAAATCTATTTTATTTTCATTTAACATAAGGGGATATCCATTATTTACGTGAGGCATTCAAGGGAGCAGGGGGTCGAGTTGAGTCTCACCTAATCTCACTTTGGGAAGGAGAGGGGGGGGGGGGTGATTCTTTACTGAAATATAGCCAAAACGTAAACAAATGATTACACGACATTTTGCGACTGACACAAGTTGCACACTACCTCGTCGATTTTTTTCGCGCGACTCGACGAACCTTACAGCGTGCGACCTACGTGGCAGCGACACACTGTGTCATGCTCGCACGCTGTCATGTCATGTTAGACACACAGACATGTTTCGATTGCTTTGTTTTTCGTAGACTCGTAAATGTTTTGTTAGTCGACGACTCAGTCAATGCTATCACTTATACTAGAAACTCACATTTAAAAAATCTCACGTGAGATTGGGGGA
>DWFO01002619.1:0-13450 GCA_018246595.1 Mimoniades nurscia nurscia | reverse complement strand
ATAAAGCATTGAAGCGTGTATGCGAGAAGCTGTGCTCTGCGATCCCCAACCCGCGTGCCCAGTGTTGGGATTATGGGTGTGGCCTATGTCCAGCAGTGGACTGTAATAGATTGATGATGATAATGAATCATTCGTGTCAATTTAGTAGCATATTAGTAACGTAGAATGTATATTAATAGTATCTTGTGACATCTTTAAACACGGCCACGTGACCCAGTTGCCAGACAGCGAATAAAGTTCATATGAATGGTAAATGCTTAAATAAATACATTTTTATATAAATAACTTTATATTCACACAGAACAAATACTCGTACTTATCATACAGTATTTGTCGTGTGTGGGAATCGAACCCGCAACCCCCTATTCAACAGTGAGGTATACTAACCACAACAATCACATGATTGCGTATTACAATATTATATCGAACATCAGAGATCGACGTCGGATGTACATCGCTGTAATTGCCACTAAATATAATAAACTCTGTGCACTGTGTGTTACAGTGTCACAAGTCCGCGTCACACGGCCATGTCACGCAAGTTGCGCTGGCGTAGCGTACATTGTTTATACGCGAGTGACGGGCGGATGTGATCTAATAAAGAGCGATAGTTCAATAGCCGAGCGCAACATATGATCGCGCGGGTCGACGACCGTCGGTGACGGGTGTGACGAGTGATGTGACATTGCGCGCGAGCGCGAGTTATCCACCTGGACGATCAAGGAAACCCTCCCGCCCCCACCCCCTATCGCCGTCTCACACCTTGGCTGCTCTATTTTCAACCCACATTCGTATTATGCGATCATTACAAATTGTCACATAATGAAATTTCAATTACGTAAGATGTATTAGTCATTAAATGTTGCTAGCTTTATTAATTTCAACCGCACGTGCGAATGAGACTCACAGAGAATACTATTTTAAGTAAAATATGTTTATGTATGTGAGTATTTTTAAATTTTCGATCAAACAATATCTTTCCGTGTGGTGTTGTTCGCCTAAGAATTGTTCCAGGTTTATAATAATATCTCGGGACATCACCACACGCGGTCGTCTGATCCCAAACTAAGCGTCAAGAGAGCTTGCGGTATGGTAACCGGATGCCTGATAAACTACATTTTATACTACATTAGATTTTTTTTTTTATTCTTTACACCCAGACAGAACAAATACTTGTGCTCGTCACACAAATATTTATTCTGGGTGGGAATCGCAACCACGACCCCCCGCGCAACAGTCAGGTTCACTAACTACTGCACCAACGGGCCAGTATTGAAGTTGTTACAAAATATAAAGAATATTGTTACAAAAATTAAAAAAAGACAAATTTGGACGTTTTTTTATATTTTCTATGCTATTAGAATTGTATTTCGCAAAACGACATAATAATAGAGTTCAACGCACGATACAGGTTACCAATTTTACGCCACCCATTAATTCGCGTGCGATTGTATCTTTTTCAACATTGTCATCGAATATAAACCTTATGATCATGTGTTACAAGGATCATATCTTATTAGCAAATTAATGTTACCATGAATTAACTCGCCGTTATTTAGTATGGAACATGAGCTCTATGTGTATGTAGCGATAAGGTTTAAATTTCATTCAAAGTAAACAATAAACCTCGAGATACAGTTAAAATGATGCGACTATTACATTTTTGAAGATAAGCGGACTCGCGTTTTAAATTGTACAATTTTCAGCTTTAAATTTAAATTAATAAGATTGGTTTTTAATTGACAATATAAAAATATATCTCGATTGTTCTACAAAATTTTTGCCTTTATTTTTTAAAGAGTTAGATTGTAGGCATCGCGCAATAACTGTATATTGTGACTTAAAATACTTCTTTTTTTATAATTGTTTAACTCCGTCGATTTATAACATTCCAAGTCAGTCCGTTCCTTGCCTTTTTTACGTAGGTATTAATATAGCCTAGTCGTTCTTCTCTTGAGTATGAGGAGAAAGGCAAGACTATGTGTTAGAGCAGAATACACTAAGTTTGTGATATTAAAATTATACGATAACTTTCTGTTACCAATGTAATACATCCCTTCGTCTCTTTTTTGGAATAGTGTCATTAAAAAAGACAATTTTTGTTTGATATATTATCCCTTATACAATTTTATATTCAATTTTCTCAAGAAACTACGGTAAGATTTAATCTTAAAACAACTACAAGGCACGAAGCTTACATGCATAGACATAACCACTCGTGCGGCCTAAGCGTTGTTATTCGTGTACAAGAAGCGTATCTTCAACGTCCGTTCGTCCCTCTCCTTCTAGTCATTGGACACGAGACACGTAACAAGATTCATAAAACGTTATTGCCGTCGCTAGGCACGGTCATCTTTTTACATTCATATTTCTATTTAACGCTACGGATTAACGGTTAATGTAATGGTGTGCGCCGAGCTCTGCTTATTTCGTGGTCGTTTGAATCCGATGTATGATTTTTTTGCATCGCATTGCCATTTTCATCATCGTTAAATATAGACCCGTCAAAGAAATCAAGAAGTCATTCTTTACAAAAAGCTTTATTTCCGGTTACGATGAATGTAAATAAGAAGAACATAACAAAATAAAAATGCCTTTTATTTATTGTAATAACAGTTTCGATGATGGTAATGTTGGAACCAAGCAAACAATATACAACTTGACAATTGATAAAAGAAAAAAGAAAAAACTAGATTCTACATAAGTTTATTTCTTAGTCATCAATCAACAATTATTATACAATCTCCTACATGTTTCCTAGTTACTAAATATAGTTTCTTTCACCATTCCTTTGACAATGTATCATTACATAAAATGTTAGGAAACTGCCTGACTCGTTGGTCGAGTTTTTGTAAGCCCGACTACTGATCAAGAGTTCCTGGGTTCGATTCTAGGATCAGGGCCTATTTAATTTTTACTAACTTAATTTTTTTAATTGTAGTTTTTTAGTTTAGTTGAGTTTCGAAACACACTTGAAAGTCCATGAAAATCCTTGTTTTTAGCCTTAAATGCAATCGTTCTGAATTTGGTCTTTCTTACTCCTATTATTTCATAATTAAAAACATTTTCTTCTGTAACAGTGGATCTTTTCCAATAACTAAAGGCACTGACTGTTCTGATAGAGAAACTAACTTAAGCTAAAAATGTCAATGTCGTAACCGAGGGCCGGGTTTAGCTCCGGTGCTCTTGCGTTAGTGTTGCACTCTTATAGTGCTTCCCCCACCCACTACGTTATTCAACCATCCCCCCTTAGTGTAAAGCGCGGTGCTCACTGTCTGACTTCCGAACAATCTTGTATGTATATTCTGCGATCCTAAGGATGCCCACTGTGGGAGTTATGAGCAAAAAGTTCTTCAGGCAAGATCTATGTCCACCGGTTAGTTGTTTCTTTTTATACGGCCGTAACTACCTTATTCGCAGCGTGATATCTCCGAACTGTTAAATCAATCTTGCTTTTCAGAACCCAGTCGAAACGAAGTATATTCTATACTGATTATAATGTTATATTTTATCAAAAGACACACCCTACTGTTAGAGTTTTCTTGTATGTCTCATCTTACGCTTTCTATGTGCATTCAATCACTTTGGTAAACGACAGATAAAATTAAATTTCATGTAATTTTCATTAGAACACAAATAAGAGGTAGTCTCAAATTTTGCGTGTCAACAATGATCCTATTTTACGTGTGTGAAATTTTTGTCGTGCAGTCAGGTCGCGCCCTTAGATCGACGATAGACCGCGCCATGCCCGCGTCTTACGCCCGAACGCGTAGTACGTTGTCGTCCGTCACACGAGATTGCTGTGAAGTCGGTGATGTTGGTTGTGGAGGAAACCGCTTGCTCACTTCCACGACATTTCGCTTTGATGTAAACTGTTCTTTGTTTGAACAGTGCAATATGTGATGTGCGTTTCTCCAACATTTGGGGGTTCTTGATTTCGTCATACCAATTTATTGGCCTCATTTCTGTTTTTTATCTCGTAAATCAGCTCCCTAATGCAGTTACGCGTTTTCTAAATCTGTACCGTAACACAAATTTGTGTTATTACTTTCACTGACTTTAATTTCCGGCTTTGAAAGTGTTATGATAACTGTGTTAGGGTGTCTCAGATTTCCTACAGGAAAATCGTTTCCAGGAGTACCAAACCGTTCTTACAAGTTATCTACGTATGTCAAAATTTATGTAATATCTAAATTAACATTCATCATTTATTATTACAGGGAATATTCAACAGCCTTGATTCAAATTGACCTCATGTAGTATTTCCTGAATAATGTTTTTAGTTGTGCTTCCTGATAAAAAGCCACATACTTGATAAAATTCCTGATAAAGTTTTCCAAGGTCCATAACAATAATTACGTTTACACCAAAGCGTCAATGTCAATATGCAACATAAAAAAAACATTGAAACCTTGACCTATGTACCTGTAACTTTACATCGAGAATAGTTTTCTTTAAGTGTTAAAATTGTTTTTCTGACGTCGAAAATTACTAGAAGTTATTTTTCAGTGTTCATTTCCTGTGTTTGATTATCTTTTAATGTGCATTACTGGTAGGCACTACGTGCAGTTGGTGCTTTGTGTTGATACTGTGAACTATCCGGAAACATCCGGAGCTGTTTTTCTTCGAAGTCTGTTCGATTCGTCGTAAGATGAATTGAGCAACTTCATTGTGTTAGTATTGTTTTTGTTACATCGATTTAAATAATACGTGACATAGTGTACAGACACAGATTCTCACTTTGCAGCTCAGTATTCCTGAGCACTAGCACGATGCTTGAATTTAGTGCTAATTTCTTTATATATTCATCTTCTTTAGTATTGCTGTGCGTGTTTAGTAACGTAAATACGTTTCATACGGTAAATGGTACATGGGTCACTTTCAGAGTGAAATATTAAACTTATGGCACCGTACGTGAATCTCATATGAATATAAATATTGCTACAATTACTAGATGTTTAAGATGTAATCTGGAACTATTTCCACCTTTGCCGTCTAAGGTTTATAAAAATGAAGCGATTTCGTTCTAACCCATCTGCCGCACGGAACAACTTTGGCCATCTTCATTAAATGTTCAAAATGAAAGCTGTTAACGAAACTACTTAAATTATATTAGTCAACTCAAAAGAAGTTAAAAAGAATGTTTTTTGGCACCCGAAGCTAGACTCGAAGCGTTCGCAGCATCACAAAGAAAGTTTAGCGTGGCTGAGGTTATTAGCACACGTAAAAATAAAACTTCGTCTGCGGTCGAGCTTTGTTTATCACAACGCGAAAATAGCGCTCACACTGCTAACGTATAAACTGTATTTACTGCCAATTCGTCGATGAATTTGCGAATTTAGATCCATTGTTCAGGATCTTCATGCACCTGAAGAAAGTCGATCCTTCGCTGTCCGCTTTGACTTCGTCAATCATTATGGAAGTTAGTGATCTATATTAAATTTAAACATATTACTTAAGCTACTATAAAGGCAGTAGATTCGTACTTACAAATAAAAACCGAAGGCAAATTCTTATATTACTAACATTTTTATATCATCTGGTTGCCTTTGTGGTTTAGATAAAGCATTTTTTTATCAGTAGCGTTGAGTCATCATATGTACAATGTGTTATGTAGGTTGTATTCAAATTTGTGAACAGAATATTCGCCGTGTTCCGGAAGAATTCTATACAAACAGCAACATTGTCCAATTTCTAACATTCACGAAATCGAAGTCCATAACTTTTGATATGTTTGTGCCATAAACATATCAAACTGAAGCAGCAGTACCATCACCTCGCTGACTACTTATTTAATTTACTATTGACAATAGCCATTACTCACAACACGAAAACAAAATACTATATAGGCAATTGTTTTGTATTACCCAAATACAATTCTCTATGTAAATTATTGATATCATATACACACATTAATATCATCATCATCATCACCACCGTCATCTTCATCATCACCATCATTATCATCATAAAATTTTCTTTGTTCCACTTATGGGACACTCTTCTTCTCTCATAATGAAAAAGTTTAAACTCATAATCTGCCACGCTTGCTAAGTGCGTTCATAACAAACTTCAAACAACTTAGATAACACTGGAGAACTCTTGACCTGTGCAAGTTTTTTCAGAATATTTTCCTTAACCGTTAAAGTAATTAGTACACTCAGAGACGCATGCCAGAATTCGAAGGTATTTGAACCAAATCATTGCTCATACATTTAGTATATTCTATAGATTTAAGTCAGTAAATAAAAAATTTTCGTATTTCCCGAAGCATATTTCCTCGAAACATATTTTTGTTATAACTGCTATTATTAGAATTCATGGCCATGGCCTGGTGTATATAGGTCGATTATATGTATACCTTAAAATAAGACAAATATTTTTCTTTTTCCTCTCTGAATTTGTTCTAACGTCCATGGCACCATGTCTATTGGGAATATGTTTCATGAATCTCGTATCACCATTGCAATTAGAATGCTTAACTCCCGATATTTCAATATCGGATTTAACTAACTCGCTTATTTCCAGTACATTCAAGTCCCAACCTGTATATATTTGAAAGTAAGATTCTTCTTAACCCTACAATTAGTTTTAATTTAGTATTATAATGAAATATTTTCATATATTTTGAACTATAAATCCCAATAAACAATAGTCAAAAATAAAACCGCCAACAGAACATTAATGGTGGATCGTATCAGTTGTAACAGGTATGGATTCTTTCGATCGATGGGTAATTACATAATATCGTACTAACGAGTAAAGCTATTATGTGTTTCATCATGCAACCGTTATGAAACAAACTATTGCAACGCTGTTAGACAACATGCGTCCCACGATAAAGGTAGAGAAAGAAGTCTGATATTTAACGCAAAAATAACACTTATTTGCATTGCGTCACTGCCTCGTTGGTCGCGTTGGTTGCAAGTGCGACTTCCGATTGAGAGCTCCTAGGTTCAATTTCTGGGTAGAGCACTATTGAATTTTTCTAACTTAGATTTTCTAATAGTGGCTCGGTGTCTGGACATGTACCCGGTGCATGGCAATAGACTAACCACTTATTCCATAGTGGGACTTAAATGTTACTGATCAAACGTGGGAGTGTACTACACTCTTCTGCTTACCTCTTCGGGGATTACAGGCGTGATGTTACACTATGCTCATATTGACCGATCATGAATCATGAAAACTAGTTATCCATGCTAACTTTTAGATAGCAACAAGATAAGTTTGTGGACGTTATTGTGGATTTTGTAAAATTAAATCTTATTTTGTCTATTGTAATGTAGATAAAATTACTACGTGACAGTGTACTATTATTACGTTTAATTTTATATGTACTATTAATTTTAATTTTATATTTAGATTAAAAATAATAGTTTTATACGTCCTTTTTAAAACCACCGTATCGTGCTTATATATTTTGTACTTTTCTTTCAGATGCCCCGCGCCCGGGACGAAATGCAAGTAAACGTGGCGGGCCTAAGGAGAAATATTAAAAATCTCGCGCACAACTACTCTGATGCTCAGGTAACCGTTTGAATCATTCTCCACAACTTGCATTTAATTACCGTCCATAGTAGAATCATCTGACGAATGTATTATATCCTTATCATCGTCATCTTGATCACGTTTCAAGTTTTGAGACTTTTCTGGTGCAAACCTATGACCTCTTAAAGGTTTATGTTCTCTTTAGGATTATCTATATACAGACAAGTATCCCCGTTACGATCTAGTAATGTAAGTAGGCATTTACAAATTTACATCTTAAATGGCTTCAATAATTAACATGAGATTAGGTAACTTAATTTAATTAAACGTCGACACTGCCGAACGGTCTGCAAATATCAAATAACTGTTAAATTTGTCAGGATTCCGTCAGCGTTCAGGCGAACACATAGTATATATCCGATGTCCTTGAGCGGCACATAGCGATCGAGTGGAGCGAATTACAGGAACGCTTCGAATCGATTCTGTCTGTTGACGCAAGGAAGCCGTAGCACATCGAGGCTTAAACTAATTAGCTCCCACAGATCCATGCCTCGTGCGCCTCCCTACGACATGCTGATGTTAAAGGTCGATCAATATTACGTTGAGAGCGTTGTCGCATTGATTACAGACATGCACGAAAATGTCCCGGTTTAAATTTTGAAATCGAATTTTATGTCGCTTCAAAATTTAGATCGTCCCAATTTTCACACTTCACCTGTGTGGTTACTTGTGCCTAACGTGTATATTAGGACATCAAAGAAGAAGAGTTCCATGTAGGCATGTAGGCATCACATATAATGCTGTGTCACACATTTTTTTTTGAGATCTGTCTTTATTTTTATATCAAGAATTGAGTTTTATTTTTCCAATTTGCTTTTATTCACATACTGTATTTACTTATATACCTATAATTATTTCATTTATCTTGTACAAGTCTGTAACATTTACTCGGTCTTGGACGAATCCAGGATCAGAAGAAAAAAATACTCTCTGATATCATTTCGAAACGCTTTCCTGCTATCGGTAATATTGTTTATTTGTCGTTAACATGCATTTCACGTCACCTCGCCTACACGAGCATTCTTGTAGTCTTGACATTGGCTTCTTTACCTCGTACGGCTTCCGTTACAGTGTCACGAAAGCGACATGTCCATGGACAGAGGAAGAAGATATAAATATAACATCGTAACAATTAATTACACCCGCAATGAAAATTTAATACTCCCATAATTTTCCTTCTGTCAGGATTATACAGAAATAAACTCTTCTTTAATGTTATTACTACAGTTATATTGGTAATCAATAATTTAAGTCGTGACTTTCAACGATTATTAACTTAAAATGAGAATAAAACGAGGCCATAGCCCGCCACGCTGGCCAAATGCGGGTTGGCAGATTGCACATGCCTTATGGCTCATTTTCATTGGTCGTTAGAGCCCGCGTTCGGGGTACGGGAGATTTCTGTTTAAGCATGCCGTAGGGCCCGAATGCGGTAACCGTTTTCATAAGTCGATGGGAACTCGCATGCGGGGTACGGGAGATTTCTGTTTAAGCATGCCATATGTTCCGCATGCGGTAACCGTTTTCATAAGTCGATGGCGCCCGCATGCGGTATGTTTCATATTCCTCACCGCACATTTGACTGTAGTATTGAAATTGTGGTGCTGAATAGACGTACCTGCTATGGAACACCAATTAATGTTGTGTGGAGCAATTTTATCTATTTCTGACATACTTAAGAAGAAATTATTAGCTTCACTAAAGAAAAAGAAAAAAAGATTTTGGGTGCGAAGTTTACTGAGAAATAGAAAGGTGCACGGTGCGTCAGAAACATTGTGTATGAAGTTAAATTTAGGACTGGACTGTGATGTAGAAGATCACAATAACTTTTTTAGAATTCCTAACGATTTATTTGAGACTTTATTAGGGAAGATAGAAATGAAGATCCAGAAAAAAGATACATTATTTCGAGAAGCGTTACCTGCAAGATTAAAACTTGAAGTTACCTTACGTTATTTAGCAACCGGAGATTCTTATAAAAGCTTGTATTACTTATTCCGCGTGTCTCCTTCTATTATGAGCGTATTTATACCACAAGTTTGTGATGTTATCTATGATGCACTGGCAGATTATATAAAAGTAAGTAAAAAACAATACATGTTTTAAATAAATCTTTATATTTACACATGTGCTTACAACCTTGTGAAAAATTTGCACTTTGGTAAAAGTTTAATTTAACTGAAGCTGATAATCTTTTAATCAATAATGAACACGTGTGGTATGATTAACTAATGAACTTCACATAAAAACCAAGGCAAAGTAATATTACGAAAATTATGAATCATAATTTGTAAAATTTATACTGCTTAGATCTTCGTCATAATTACTAGATTCAGAAGCCGAACTGAAACAGCCTGGGTTTTGAGGATCGTAGACATTAGATGTTGAAGCGCCATACGATGATTCCGCTATCAGAGGTTGGGTATTTTGTCTCAATGCTTTTAACTGAATATCTGACAAAGTCTTTTGAATATGTGTTTTGGCAATTATTGCTAGTTCGTCTGGCAAAGAACGTAGAGTCATAGCAATATACTTGCCAAAAATGTCAAATTCGTCTTCTTTATTTTTATTTTCTATCAAAGAATTCGTAGTGTTTGTAACATTCTTAGCAATTTTATCAATTCTGTCAATAGCTATAAATATGTCTTCTTGTTTTTTATTTATTTTTCCCCTTTTTTTAAATGGTTTTATTGATGGGACAATGAATTCAGATGAAGGAATTTCGTTTTGATGTCTTTCAATGCGATTAGTTTGATTACTATTATCTCCAGTGCTGTTTATATCATTTACATCTGCATTTGAATTTTCTTCATTAAAGCTATGCTCCATATTTTGTGTTTCTGAGTCATTTTCGGAAGTTGTATTTGAATTTTCATCAATCTATAAACAAAACATATGTACATAAAATTATGTTTATATTCTAGGTACCAAATACAGAACAAAAATGGGAAGAAATAAAAACTGGATTCGCGTTAAAATGGAACTTTCCTGGATGTATCGGTGCCATTGATGGGAAGCACGTAAACTTGCGAGCTCCAGCGAATAGTGGATCTGACTTTTATAATTATAAAAAAACATTTAGCATAATATTACTAGCTTGTGTAGATGATGATTACTCATTCAGTTACTTTGATATTGGAGCTAAAGGCAGATATTCTGATGGCGGCGTTTACGATAATTGCTCATTAAAACGAGCAATTGATGACGGTAGTCTGAATGTACCAGCACAGAGTGTTCTTGTTGCAGATGCTGCATTTCCCCTGAATAAAAATATTATGAAACCATATCCAGGGACTAATCTAACTATACAGCAAAAAATTTTCAATTACCGACTCTCAAGGGCTCGTCGAATAGTTGAGAATGCATTCGGTATATTAACAAGTCGATTTAGAATTTTTGAAAATAGAATAGCCAACAATGCAATTAATACACAAAAAATAATAAGAACATGTTGCACACTTCATAATTGGTTAAGAAAGTGTAGTCCTAATTATGTCGAACCTGGACTTGTAGATTATGAGGACATCTCTACTGGAATGACAATTTGTGGCTCATGGAGACAGAGACCTATTCTGGGTTTACAGAACATGGATGAAGAAAACACATGTATTGAAAGTGGAACAGTTATTCGGGATAGGTACACTCATTACTTTATTAGTGACGGTGCAGTCCCGTGGCAAACAAGATTTATTCATTAATGTTTCAGAAATACCCTTAAAAACATTTTTGTCACTTTAACTTGTATAACCTTCAATAACATAATACATTTTACTTACATTCGAAAATGTTTCTTGTTTATTCCTGAATGTCCTTAAGAATCCATCGGCAGTGGTAAACCACGAAACCTTTGGTTTATATACAGAATCCTGGGCAGCGCCTGATCGAATGCTTTTTTCAATTTTCTTTATTTCTTGATAGTAGGATGATCTCAAATTTTTAATTTTTTTTGGTATATCTTTAATCGAGAGGCCACGTATACTTAGCTTTTCCCAAATTTCTTTGTATGCACTTTCTCTGGCATCTCGATTTTTATATAAATCACTTGTTACATTCCACAGACATGGGTAGTCTTGATATGTTTCTACCAATTTAAGCATTTGTAAATCGGTAAAACGATCAGCCATATTGCTCCCGCGCAACGTCAATTCCCATCAAATAACATTCATAAACTAAACCCCCGCAGCCCGCACTGTGCTTGCTTTACACCAACCGACGAATTTCATTGGTTGTTAAAGGCCGCTTGCGGGGAGTACCCGCATGCTGTATATCGACTACATATTGACGACGCACTTTCACTAGTTGTTATACCGTATTCGGGGACTCCCCGCATGCTGCTTATCGACCGAGTTATCGACCAATGAAAATGAGCCATTAGAGAGTTTCCTCGCGAAGACCGTTTGTCCTCGTGATATTTCCACGATAACAACAAGTCTTTTTTAACATTGAAACGCACAACAATTTTGATAACAGTGCGCATCAGTACAGTTACTTACATGATTATATATTTAACGGCTTAAAGCACGCAACTATGTCATTTTGGGACTACCCGAGTACTGTCGGACCTTTGCGTCATCCGTCTTCATAGACTCGCGAGGTCGTGATAGAGCCTTGTTTATTATAGAATTGTATTGGTTCACGTTCATATATTTATTTAGCCTGACAAACAGGCAGTGGGGCCATCTGATGGTCAATGGTCAATGGTCACCGTCGCTTATGGACATTCGCAGCACCCGAGGAGTGGCCAATGCGTTGCCGGCTTTGAAGGAGGGGTGAGAGACCTCACCCTGTGCGCTTTTCTTGAAGAACCCCATGTCACAGCGCTCCGGGAAAGCCTCATATGGAAGCTCATTCCACATCTTGCACGTACTCGGTATAAACGAGCGTGCAAACCGAATCGTGGAGCACCGTTCACATTCATTTTACATTATTTTATTGGCATCATTAGTGATGTGATAGGCCGGCGGCCCGGGCGGCGCGCGGCGTGCGCTTGTTAGAAACACTCAAAGTTATGTTACGTTATGGTCTAGCGACATGGCGGAGAGGGTAGATGTACTTTAACGTATGACATCTCGTCGACACACCTAGTACTAGAAATCAGTAGGTACAAATGTGACAATATATAATATATTACACTCTAATTGGCAAACAATCGCAACCTCACAATATTCAATTATCGAGTCATTAATCATCACAAGTGATAAACATGTTTATCATCATACACAGGTATATTTGGACGGAGTACGAATAAAATTTTTAAAATACTCAACGTTCTTTCTACTTTCTATCTGCACCTGTGCGTCATATGCACAAGCCGTATTTGCCTCGGAGAAAATTCTAGAATTCTGTATTGGGGATATCCACGGTTGCAGGTTAAAGTGCGCGAAGCAACATCGAATGACCCATGGGGGCCGTCGAGCACCCTCATGGCGGAGATCGCCGACCTGACGTACAACGTCATGGCGTTCACGGAGATCATGCAGATGATCTGGAAGCGGCTGAACGACCACGGCAAGAACTGGCGGCACGTGTACAAGGCGCTGGTGCTCATGGAATACCTCATAAGGACCGGCAGCGAAAAGGTAATACAGATTGTCACGTTACATTGTATATATATTATTCTTATTGTACATTACATAGATGTTCCGTCAATTGTCACATCGGATAGAATAACAATTAAATAGTAATTTTAACAATTAAATAATAATGACTTGCCCCTTGGTGAACTTGACTGTTGCGCGGGGGGTCGTGGGTTCGATTCCCACCCAGAATAAATATTTGTGTGATGAGCACAAGTATTTGTTGTGTCTGGATGTAAAAACGATATATCTATTTAAGTATATATTTATATGTATATATGTAATTTATCAGCCGTCTGGTTACCATACCACAAGCTCTGTTG
>DWFO01002618.1:0-13451 GCA_018246595.1 Mimoniades nurscia nurscia | reverse complement strand
GCCTCGCTACGGAGAAGAAGCGGGGAAAGAAACTCCATAGTTATCTGTATGTCATGTTCTGAGTGCTACTGTCCCGTAAGCGAGTGGTGGTGACGTCACGGCGGTGTCGCAGGCTGCCTGAAGGAGGCGTGGATCAACCACAAGCGCGTGGACTTCGTGAACGCGGCGCGCAGCACGCGCACGGCGGCGGGCTGCGCGGGGGAGGAGCCCCCCGCGCCGCCCCCCGCGCCGCCCGCGCCCCTCGCGCCGCGCGCGCTGCAGGAGGACTCCGCGCACGCCAGCGTGAGTGCCTTGATGTTCTTTCTGGATTTGCTTTAAAGTTCACTTTTTAAATTTACGGAATTACGATACTAAATGTTGCAATCTGATATGTAATATAGATTTTTTGTATGGCATAATGTGAGCGAGCGCTAATGACGCGGCGGTGGCAGGACCCGTGCGTGCCCAACCCGTGCGCGCGCGGCGGGCGCTGCGTGCGCGAGGAGGGCTCCGCCTCCGACTACACGTGCCGCTGCCGCGCCGGCTTCGCGGGCGCCCAGTGCGAGCTGCGCGCCTCGCTCAGTACGTCGCACCGCCCCCACCACACCTCCCCCGGCTTTCCCTACACATCTGCCCCCATCACATCTCACCTTTCCCCACCACTCCCCACGTTTCTACCACCTTCCCTATTACATTCTATCTTCGCCTGCCTTACCCCCGACCTGCTTTGTCAAACTGTACTTTCCCCCACGTTACCCTTACCACATTCTACGTTCCACCGTACACTCCATTCTAAACTCCACTCAACACTCGCCGTTTTATACTCCTCTTCAATTATCTGCACACATACTGCCCCTTAATCCCACCCCTTTCTCTACCCCTGCATATAAAGTCATCTAATTGACAAGTACACATACGAATAATTTTCAAATGCATCCACACCAACCCCTCGCTACGGTATGAGTGTTCCTAAGTAAGCGTTGTCCGGCAGGCGGCGCGCCCGTCATCGCGCAGAGCAAGCTGCCGCCGAGGAAGATCGTCAGCAACGTGCAGGCGTCGCCAGGTAACGACTCCGTCAGATCAGGTGCCCACGTCGTACGTGCCACTAGAGCGACCACTGTCGATGCCAGTCGCGCTTAAACAATCAAATACCAATCGAGAAATAACATTAAAGACGGTGCGCGACTTAAAAAACATCGTCACTGTGATTTAGAGCACATACACAGCGCCATCTATCTGTTAGCAACGAATATTGAAACTGCTTACTCCATCTATTAGCGTACTTCTGAACTAAGTTCTCTCCAGCTACAATATATGATGGTTTCCAGCTGCTCCAGCGTACAAGCAGTCGTCGGAAATGCTGCCAGCTCAGCCCGCGCCGTCCAGCGGCGGATGCAGGAAGGTGAGCTTAGCGATGTTCCAAATAACATTTGTTTTATAATAATTTTTAATACTAAATATTTTTAACGACTGGGAAATAGTTCTCTATACCAAGCGTCGAACGTGTACAAGAATTTAATTATTCTATTAATTAGAAAAATTAAGTAAGTATGTAAGAATTGTCTTTTCGCTACTTGTAGTTGTTAAACTCATAGTCACCGACAGAGACAAAAAATGATAAGAAAAAAATCGGATCTCTCTTTCAAAGGAGTGCTTAACAATATTTAGTAAAACTCTTCCAAATGTCTTAAATTGTTATCACCCCCAGGAAGCAACCAGGGAGTACGTAGTGGAGGGCGCGTGCCGCTCCCGGCGCCCCGTGCGCGGCGCGAGGTGCTCCGCGCAGCCCGCGGGCGCCGCCGGGGGCTGCGCCCGCGCCACGTGCTGCGCGCCCCGGAAGACGAAGAAACGAAAGGTACTTACAACAATATTCCCGGCTCACACAAACCAACAAATCTATCCTCTCCCTTTCACAACGTGCACGACGTTGAGGGTGGGGAACAATGATGACGTCATACACAGGCAACGAACCTACGCTTGAGCTCATCACTAAAACATGTTCTAAATGGGAATCAAACCCACGCCCAGTCTCTCCAGATTCGCTAACCAACGTTCAAATTTAACTAACACCTGGAGCCAACATCAAGACGCGAGGGACGGTGCCCTTATCTGCTGGATGTCCCAGCAGCCAGAACGAAATGGTTTAGTTCCACGTCTCTCATCCAGACTGCGGAGGACTGCAACTCTGTCAGCGTGTGTTCCCGGACATAATCCAGGGCTCTTCGAAATCACAGTGATAAGGCTTCTCACAGACGAGCGCGAGCCATCTTAGGACGCATCTGCGCATACCGGCGGGACTTCTATACAAACCCTTACTGCCTCGTTGGTCGTGTTGGTTGCGTCTGCCGATCGAGAGGTCGCGGGTTCGATTCCCGGGCCGGGTACTACTAAATTTTCTAATTTAGATTTTCTAGTAGTGTCTCGTAGTCTGGATATATGCCCGGTGTTTGACAACCACCTCACCACCTATTCTATAGTGGGACTTAAACGTAACTGGTGGAACGTGGGAGTGTACTACAATCCTCTGCCTACCTCTTCGGGGGTTACAGGCGTGGTGTTACGTTTACACTAATACAAACCCCTCTCGTTCCAGATAAGGCTGGTCTGCTCGGACGGTACCAAATACACCAAAGATATTGAGATAGTGCGCAAGTGTGCCTGTGGGAAGAAGTGTCCACGGGGATCGCCCTTCTTGCACTAGACACTGGCCACTAGACACAAGACACTACACACCGCGCACGAGTGTCGGCGTTTCTATTTGAGTTCCAGCCTCTCTGTTTCCCAGATTCACTATATAAAAAGATATCGGAAACCTTTATTCAAATATTATATGCGAATTCATCACTCTCTTCATACGTGGAGACATATCTACTCCTGACCTTATCAGTCATGACTGACATATTTGGTCATAATCGGATCCTGCTTTCCCACGGCACGAGCGTCCGTAAATAAACAACAATATGTGAAGAATGTTCTAGAATGAAGCATTAGAACATTCCAGAATTTTTGAGACTCCAGAGCTCAAATTAAACGTCTGGTATCAGCTATTACTATAAAAAAATAATATAGCTACCATATAATTAGTAGAAATATTGTCTAGTAGTGACATTGGTACTAGTGATCCCAACGCTGCGACTATATTTAACTGCAGTAATATTAAAGGTGTTGAAAAACTTTTTGTAAGAAAAATATTTCCGTCTTCAGTAATAGAGAACAGATGTCGCCACTTGCATTCTGAATCCAGGAAGTTCAGTGTGGATAAGAACAGTATTCAAAGAATAAACCTCGTGTAGGAGGCCTTATTTAGAAAGTCTACTCGTTTGGAGGAGTCCTTCCAAGGTTTTTTTTAAAGTATCATCGGCCTAATTCCATGAAAAAAAATACCGAATTTATTCTAACGTTTACAATAATACTTGCCTTTAACAATATACACTAAATTCATATCAGATGAACGGTTAATGTCTGCAGGAGTCACAGTGAACGAATTGAACGGTAACTCGCTCGCTCGTCACTAACGGTACTATTATAATAGAACCAATGAATTGAGCAGTATATTAATTAACCTTTCAAAACAAAATACTGTCTTTAGTTAGTGATCGTAAACATCACTTGTGTTGTGTGGATGTCGAATTGTAATAAGTTGAGATTATTTTACATAAACAAAATTATTTAATATTTTTCAATATGTCAACTTAAAAACAAATGAATCCTATTTAAATTTGGATCGTTCACTGCACGGATCAACTGATTGTCTTTTGTCAATGATTAAAGATATATCTATATCAATATTACATGAACTTCAAGCGAAAATCCCAAAAAAAAAACCCAAATTTTTATACTAGCATTTTTGTAACTTGTAGATTTAAATTAAAAAAGTGTACCCCCCATTTAGGATAGGAATGTATCGTATGAAATATACTCAAATGGTGTTTAAAGATAAAATAATAATTTATCAGTATATTTTTAAGTCTTTGTTGGTATTATTTTAATTTATGATAAGGTACGCCCAGAGGCTTAGTCATTTTTTATCTGTAGCACATAAGTGATATATAAATAAAATATCAGCTATATTATTTTTTATCTGCAAATGGCGCGTAATTCCTACATCTTTAAGTTCACTCATAAACTTGCCAGCATCGATGCATAAATGACAAGAAATAAAAAAAGACAAAGATGACGTGTTAATTTCGCGCCAAAACGGTAATAGATATAAAAAGTGAACTAACAATTGAGTAAATTGTTTTTATTGTAATTTATATACAATACAGTATGTGTTCATTTGGCGTAGATTATAATATATTTATCGTTTACGAGTTATATTTAATTAGATATTTAATCGTTAAGTTAGTTATAGATTTATTGTATTTATAAGTCGTCAGTGTTGCCATTTTCAAGTCTGAAATCTCGAATTTGATTTTGAATACTTAATAATTTTAATAGCCCCTTAATATAATAAAATGGATAAACGTGTATTTTTGGCACCTAAAGTGTTCCAAATGATTCCTTGATGCTAACAATACATCGATTGAACTCAGAACTTCGGTGCTGTCTGAGGCTTCTGCTACAGCTTTGCCGTAACTTTACTATGTATGGGTTCCATAATTAAACATTAATTATCGGGCTAATTTTGATATTCTATTAAATGCCTTACAATATGACCACTGCCTAACAATGATTATGTTATAAAACACTTAAAACATCTGTTAACTTAATAGTTCTTGCCAATTTTTACTTGTAAAGTAGTATTTTACACATATCTTTAGACTTTTAGTACCATTATAATTACTTAAAATAACTTTTTTTTGCTTCTTTTATTTGTGCATGTTTTAATGGTTATCGGTGTATAATTTGAATGTGGCAGCATAAAATAGGTCGATCTATCAATTGATTGATAAATTCATCAGTTAATTTGTCGATCAATCAATTGTTCAATCTAATTTGAATCAAGTATCAAATTATGTACCGGTAAATAATAGTGGAGATCTGTCACAATTACGGTTATTATACAATTAGAAGAATCTAGAATACGACAGGAAATTATGTACGCTCATCCATTGAACAATAACAGACACAACTTTCCGGTATTTGAAATTCGAACGTTGCATTGCAAGACATTTTCTCCCAAAAAAAGGTCAATCGAGAAGCTGTACCATTTCAGGTGACAGAACTTATAGAATCTTATAGAACATCCACCGTATCCCTTGTTATATAATCTCAACATATTAAAAACCATAATATGATGTATTTTAAAAATTTTGTATTATACGTAAAAATGGATTGAGTTTTAATTCATGACTGATTTTTCATATTTTTTTTAAATGTAATAATCAAAAATATTTACCGTTCGTTTGCTAATAGCTTATTGTAAATTTTGTATTTTAAGAATTATTATTATTATTATTGTATAGAGATAATTAATTTAAATATTTAGATATTACGTTAATATGATCATTAATATATCACTTTATTTGTAATGCATTCCGATGTTTGTTTGTCTATGGTTTCGATAGAGTTACTCATTGTCTATGTATCATTAAAAACAACGCAATTTCGACCTAATAATTAATTATAATACATTCATATCGTCAGTATTAATATTTTGTTAAATTATATATGATTAGTGGGGAGAGCTGGGGAAAAATTGTTCAATATATTTGAAGAAAATATTCAAAATGCATGGTACCCAAAATTCTAAACTTATTACTCTTACATTATTTAACAGCTCTTCCGGCTGATAAGTACTTTTAAATTCGTATATGCCACTTAGTTATAATTAGTCTTCAGACAAGCAGAGAACCGCCATAGATGGTGTATTTATACTTATGCAAAAATTGTCTTATTAGTCCAAAATTTATTATATTTTGAATCGCTAGAACAAGAGATCTATATTTTTATGGACTTTTGAAGTGTAAAGTATAATATACAGTTAGTATTTGACGTACATATAATTTTATTTCCCCTGAAATTTGGGCGGAAAAGCACCCAACAATCGTCAATGCTTGAGATCGATCGCAAATTGATAAGAGATTTAAATGGGCGCGTGATAAAACACCAAATTTTCACTTAGCAATTTTTTGGAAAACACATTTTCAAATTAATTAAAATTGTTGCCATGTTTATGTAACATTCTCCCAGACTATTAACTAAAATTATACTGAACATATTTTCCCCAGTTCCTCGTAATAGCGTAAGTTAAATGTTGGAACTAAGTTAATAGTAATTTAAGGGGAGCTCGCACTGGACGTCATCCACTCGCACCACAGTCTATAAAAATACGTGACGAATGTAGCAGTTCGCTATAATTTTGAATGATAATAATCTGTTTTGTTTTATGACGAAAACATTGTTAATAGTTTTTGTTTATTAATTAAATGACTGAAATTTTTATAATGCAGCTTTATTTAATTTCAATAAGAAAATTTAATTAATGCTTATGACGCTTAGAATATCTTATAATATTTTTTAAGATAAATTACACAAACGAAATAAACAGAAATTAAAACCATTATTTCCTGATGTAGTAATCTTTAATGCGTCAGTTTGTGCTGATTAGTGCGAAAAAACATCTTAAGATAAAAACTTTAAAAACCAATAAATATTTGAAAAATTATGTTTTACAATGTGATAGATTATACTTCATGAGCATTTTGTATAAAAACCATTAAAAAAAATCCAGCAGTATTCAACTATTTGAGGTAATTGACAGACATGTCCAGTATGTGAGCAGCCTTAAAACAATGTTTCTGCTGAAAGAACGCCCTTCGCGACGCTTGCGCTTCTATTATTATTAATAATATTATTATAAAAGCTATACATAATGAACTTTATAATTTATTTGATGTAATAAAAACCGATGTTAGATAATATGAATGTTTTTTTTTTCTATAACCTTCCATTTTTCATGATCTTTTTTTACATATTTATGTCAGCCTTGTTAGCTCTCTCGGACGGCCGTTGAATGTAAACGTCTAAATATTATTAGAAAATACTGTACCATTCAATTTACGCAACCCCGCTTATCAGTTGATTGCAAGCATAACGAAGGTAAGAGGGAAGAATAACTAAGGTAAGAGGGAAGAATAACTAAGGTAAGAGGGAAGAATAACTAAGGTAAGAGGGAAGCATTACTAAGATATAAAAGGCATCAAGAGACCCCGAGTTGGATCCCCGCGTCAGGTATACTAGCGCGCAGGCTGGATTAAATGAATTAAGCTCTTTAAGCATCGTGGGATTGTACTACACTCCTGTGCATTCCCTTCGGGTCAACAGGCCTGATGTTATATTATTATCAAATACTTATTTACTCTTTTTAATATTACTATTTCATCACGCCAAGTCCCTTGGGGAGTAAATAGAGCGCAGTGTCAAGTATGGCTATTCTGAATTCCTCATAGAGCTGACACGCATTCACATTTTCCACTCTTTTTCTCCATAGAGAGAGATAGAGAATGAATTTGGTATTCGTTTCCCTCTGTAAATTATATTTTTGTATTTGCGCGTCACCACATACTCCGCGTATACAAGTACATGTTCTTTCTCTTTCTATCAACTAGACATTTTCTCTTACATACGCGCTTATGGCTCGCCTGCTCTATCATCATCAACCTATAGCAGTCCACTGTTGGACATAGGCCTGGCCCTGCTTGGTTATGCCCATAATCCCCACCGATATATCCGATATAGCTAATTCTCGACGTAGCTCAAACTCAACGAACTGGCAATGGGCTGGGTTTATCAGCAGATAACAGGTGAGGTAGGCGAAATCTAGGGTGGAGACCGCGGCTCGGCATACGTAGTGTAGGACGCCCTTCGACTCAGTGGGGTGATGATTTGCGAAAGGCTGCAGGCAGAAGCTGGACGCGGGAAGCAGAGGACAGGGCGCGATGGCGCTGTTTGGAGGTAGTCCATGTCCACCGGTGGACTGAACTGATAGGCTTATGATAAAAATCATGAATATTTTAAGAATGAAATACCGTGTGTAACTATTTTATAGGAACCAAAACAAAGGATAAGGGAACAGGCAATAACGTGGTGCTGGTGGTCGAGTAGATGTCGCCTACTTCGACTCTCCGACAGAGATATCACAGATCGAGAAAGCAGGCCATAAACACGTATGCAAGTGAAAGTCATAAAAGAAAAACAAAACCAAAATTTTAAAATAAGTTTATTTCTCAATATAATTTGTACGCTTCGCGCGATGGCTTCGACATTAATAATACAATTAACACATTACCAATCTGTACATAAGCACGACCCAGGTCAACAACAGATAACTATGACGCCATTTTGTCTTTTACAAGGTTTGACCCTGATGGTATGATACAAATACAATGTGTAGTTTAATATTATCATAGTTTAATAAGCGCTCTTTCAAAAATAGAAAAACATCTGACACGATGACAGTTGACAACTGACAGTTAAAGGTCACGACAGCTGTCAGATGTCATAAAGACATTGACAGCGGTGTAGTTTCAATTTTCGCCATCGCACCAAGAGGCAGTATAGGCATTGCAAGCCGCCCACACAGCCAAATAATGATTGTAGGAAGCAGGAAGGATGCACATAAAAACGGGAATTGTTATTTCTAGCAGAAAAAACGGTGTTGGGAACACGAAATAATGTTAAGCACTTGAGCATGGGAACAATTATCCACAAGAAACATTTATGTCTTTAACTGTCTTCACAATCTCTCACCTTGCCATTGTTGGACAAAAGTTTTTTTTTTAGATACATGTGGTCTAATCGCATTTTGACTCCCAGTTCTGGAATCTGGGATTAAATATATACATACAATTAAAATTCAATAGCAAACAACACATCTTAAGAGTTTACCAGAACGTTCTTTTAGAGGTGTCTGTAGGATGCCTTAACACTTCTTACTCTGAGATACCACCAGATCTATTGGTGTCTCGGTGACTCCTACCTCAATACTGTGTCCATACAACAATAAACAAACACAAAAAAAAAGCATACATAGATACATATATTCATACACACATACATGCTTAGTATATAAACAAAAACAAAATTACTTCCTTCGGCTCAACTGTTGTATCAACCCCCAAACATACCCTTGGAGGTGACAGAGGGGGTGTTGGAAAATATTACCGACATTGACCTCTAACATTATACGATAATAAAATCACACATTAGGATGAAATTGCTTAGCAAACAATATTTATACATATATAATAGACATATATTCCTACATACATATGTAAATAAATGATAGCATTAGCCATAGATATTATATCTTTTCAAAAAAATATTTTAGTATCAAAAATATGGCGTCATATTATATGTATTCACGTCTGTGTTATCGGTCGGAGGCGGTGTTGGAAGATTGGATATTTTGAAAAATAATCTACACTATACATTTTTCTCATATCAAGTCCAGACAGACAGACAGACAGACTGATGCTAAGTGGTCACACAGTTACCAATGTGTCATTGGACAGTGAGACAATATTATCAATATATTGTGTGAGGGCAGAATAAGGTCTGTAATACCCTATAGAGAATATTACTTGACTATCCAAAAACAGCCTCCGACCGAAGACACACACATGAACTGTCCACATGTCCAGTGGTTCACATAATATATATACATCTAGTAATGTTAAGTCACTATTTAATACTCGACGAAAAATAATTTAATTATAACACACCATTAGCACATGGTCACATTAAATACGACCACAGACGGAGCTATGATATATAAACATAATACCACGCCCCTAATCTCCGAGGTGGGCAGAGGAGTGCAGTCACACAATCACGTGTTACCTGCCATGGAATAGTTGTTGAGTGTATTACCAGACACCGCACACAAAGTCAGATTCCAAGCCACTACTAAAAACTTGACAAACCCGGCAGTCAAATCAGACACTATGTTACAATACATATATTACAAAAAAAACTGCCAGACTGCAGCTACGCTACAATATACAACCCTGCGGTCATTGCCTGCGCAGTAACGTCGCGCTATACCGAGCTATGGTCCGCTATGTCTGTACACATATTGTGGCGACGCGAGAGGCATCCTAGCTCCGTCTGTGACACATTGAAAAATCACAATTAGGCCATGTTCACACTTGGGTGCGTTCAATGGACTCTCATGTCACTGGTTCGCGTAACGCACATTAATATTGGCGACATCTTTACAAGTGTAGGCTCAGATATGTGATAGACAGATATCTCTCTCTTACTCTGTACTATCCTCTCTCTTCTTACCACTTTAATCGATCCACTGTCGGGCAAGGGTCTCCGCGCACAATGAGAGGGTTGAGGCCATAGTCCGCCACGTTGGTCGTGTCCCGATTGGCAGACTCATTTTTCAGCAAGCATTTTTTAATGAACTTTACTATTTTTTATGTTACAATATCACTTGACACTTTCACACAAGTACTATGGCAGTGCATGATGTAAGGTTAAACATACCCCCAAGCGCAAGCCTGGCTTTATAATAATGTCTCAGAACATAATATCTCGGGACATCTCCACACACTTATTAACATTATCAACAGTAATACACAGTATTAGTTAGGAAGCGTTAAATTGTCATTACACATATAAAAAAATATTCAACATTCTCTACAAGAATTGTATAAGCTCACAATCAGGAATCTAACACAATAAGTTTAATGGTTCATTTTTCAGTTTCAAGGGAATCATTTTCAAATTCATCTTCCTACTTTACACTGGCCAATGGGGGGCGTTACAAATATGAGTGTGCTTTGACATGTAAAAGAAGCCTGTCCGATCAGACTCCGAGCCACTTCTAGAAATTTCCACTAGATAATTCAATTTAGAAAAATCCGGTAGTATCCAAACCGGGATTCGAACTCGGGAACCACGAGATTAGCATTCACACTCACATGCACTCGACCAACGAAGCTGTAATGAATGACCAGAGGCCAGATGTTAGTAACAATCTAACTTCTCCACATGAGGTAGCATATAATTTTAACTCACAGAGGTCAAAGTTACCAACCACATGTAAAAAAGCAGAGACGTGACGTCAGCACTGTGTGGTCATACAATTCTTAAAAACAAATTGGAGTTTACAAAGAAAATTGTAATATACATTATTTATACACGAATATAACAATAAGGGCAGTATTTACAGGGAACAATAAAATATTATCTTAAAATACACACCTACCTACATACGTACGCTCGGCATGTTAAAAATATAACATATAGTATATAACAAACAGTTTTTTTTAATACAAATACAACAACTCTATTGACGCCTCTGTTCCACGACGACTTCTCTCTATACGATAGAGAATACTTTTATATGTTAACATTAAAATATATTACATTCTCATAACGAATACGATTTCTCGATATCCTAATACAGATATACACAGGCATTATTAGTACATAAATAATAGTTACCTAATTGGTGACTTTTACATATGTAAAGTCAAAGTTAAGTCAAAATTTACACAACTAGTGACGTGAAAAAAAATCTCTATTCACTAGTTTTTTTCTCAGTCGCACGATTTCAACGCTATGTCACGATACTGTCAAATTAACGAATTGCAAGAATTGTATGTTGATGAGTTCACTCATATATTGGTGATGCACAAAAACATTTTTATTTCACACACACATAGATTATAAAGTTATGGTTTAATAATAAATACTGAAAGATAAAGTCTGTACATATTACAAAGTCCTGTTAATTTAGATGTGTCTGTATTATGATTAAATTATACGTAACTTCACGCCTGTTATCCCCGAAGAGGTAGGCACAGGAATGCAGTACACTCCCACGTTTCACCGGTTACGTTTACGTCCCACTATGGATGGAATAGGTGGTGAGCCTATTGCCATGCATCGGGCACATGTCCAGACTCCGAACCACTGCTAGAAAATCTAAATTAGAAATTTTTTGTTATGTTAAATTAAATTATGCACCCGCTTAAGTCAGTGTGTAATTCAGAGTTAGCTCCACTATTTTCAGACCTACATATGTGAGGTCTGTGTCCATGAGCTAATGACTGTTTGCGGTCAGGTCGCAATTGGTGACTGCTTCATTGAATCATGTATGCAGACACACCCAAAACATTTTCAGTGCCATTGTTAATATGATATAGTCATCAATTCCATAATAGGGTAGCTCGAATGTATTGTAATATTTTGAGAATCCTAAACATATCTGAAACAACCCCTAATGTAAATGAGACATATCAAAATATGTATTTGGTAATTCTGTATGTGACGTGACAACTCTCATTGATTAATTGGGCCAAAGTATGAATACTATAAAAAAAAACTCATAGTTATAAGTTAATGGTCAACTCTACACTATTGTCATTTCACTGTCAAAATTAGCAGTTACTCAAATGTTATATTTTCCAACGTCCACACAGACACGACTGCCATGTGGCAGTCAGTGTTCATCAAAGTGGAACTACAACAATCTGTTGTATATATCTAGATCTGTCAGACATCACAGTCACAAATAATTCAATGTCAGTCATTGCCATCTCGCGCAGAGTTCCATCAAATGTGGCACAGCTTCCAACTCACTCAAGTTACCCGCTGCGACACTGAACTCTCTTCAACTCACAAAAGTATTGCCGTCGGGCAGTGGTCACATCAACACACTGGACACTTCAACACAATCGGAACTCCTCGCCTTGCGGGGCGGGGGCCTGCTGCCGCTGCGGCGGGCGGCGCAGCAGCAGGCACGGCACGTAGCCGGGGTCGCGCGCGAGCCGCAGCGCGGCGTGCATGTCACGCAGCCGCTCGAAGCGGCCGCGGGCGCTCCGCTAGCACTGCGGGTACTCGGGCTCCAGCCGCCGCACGCGCACGCGCTGCCGGTAGTGGTACTCCTTGAGGTAGGCGCGGAGGCGCGCCGGGAGCGGCAGCTGCTCCACTCCTACAACCAAACGTTCCAAGAAACATTAACAAAACAATATACCACCTGCACTTCCTTGAAAGGATAGGCAAAGTAGTGCTTTTCTTCCATCAGTCGTGTATTACATGTTCAAAAACAAAATAATACCTTATCTGACCGATCGGAACCCAGAACATACTACACAGCACACCCAATTTACTTCAAAAAAGTGCCACAGATAGGTCGGTGAGAGCAAGGTGCACACCGTCGTAGGTGGTGTGCGAGACGACGACGGCGCGCGCCAGCTGCTGCAGCGCGAAGGGCTCGGCGCGCGGCAGCGGCGCCGTCAGCATCGGCTCGAAGAACATCACGCACGCGGGGTCCTGCGCCGCCGGGGAACGACGGGTTAATACTCGCATACGACCTTTATTATATCACACTCCTAGGACCACTTCGATCGATTATCAACAGGCAATTTCAATCCACTGTTAGATACGGCTTTAAACTAAGAGAGTGTCTGTTATATACATATAAATAATAAACTTAAAAAAAAAGTAACTTCACGCCTGTAATCCCCGAAGAGGTAGGCAGAGGAATGTAGAACATTCCCACGTTTCAC
>DWFO01002617.1:0-13451 GCA_018246595.1 Mimoniades nurscia nurscia | reverse complement strand
CATATGGAATTTTTTGCATCTTGAGTTATAATCAGATATATATGTATTTGTTTTAAACTCCAAAAAACGAAGGAAACAAGGAAATCCGTTACATGTCAAAGAATTACTATTGCCAATAACATGGACCCAGTGATGTCTCGGAAGATAACAACTACTTTTGGTGTAGAATTAGCAGTATATTGAATTACATAACATCACGCCTGTAAACCCCGCAGAGGTAGGCAGAGAAATGTAATAAACGCGTGTTTCTCTAGTTACGTTTACGTCCCACTATGAAATAGGTGGTGAGCCTATTGTTATACATCAGGCATATTTCTAGACTCCGAGATACTACTAGAAAACCTAAATAAGAGAAATCCAGTAGTGCGTGAACCGGGATTTGAACCCAGGATCTTCCGATCGGCAGTCGCGCTAGCAACCAACACAACCAACGAGGCAGTTATGTTACAAAACGCAATTGACGCAAAATTAGCGAAGTAAAACATGATAAAATAAAGATGTTTATAACAACATTTGTTATCGGTAAATAAATGTATATTCTGTTCCGTAACGTTAACACTATTTCACGATTGTTCTAGATTCAGATACTCGAGTCGAACTGTGTCAAAAGATTAGTCAAGAGAAACTTACTCGTAGGAGAGTTTCGCGACTTATCTCTGGTATTACCTTTTTACGTATTGTATACATATATACCTAGTAATTGCTGCTTCTTCCAAATCGACATGAAATAATAAGTGTCACTGAACCTGCTGAATTTTTCTGTGAACTTGTTTTTTTGGTAACGTCATGTCATATTCCCCATCACAGAAGTTGGCCAAACGTCGCAAACGTCGAATCTTAAGACTCCTCCTTTTATGGAATTGGTATGATATGATTTATTGCAAGGTAAAATTTCAATATCAAAGACATACTGAAATACTCCTGAATCGTTGAGAATCGTGAAGTTGGACACTAACATGAAATACGTCGACATGATTGTTTTAAAATGTAAGGTTGTATAAAAGATATAAATTTATAATTTTAAACGGTCCTGCAACTTTTTCTTCTTCGTATAAACCATATAAACTCCCTGAAGATATTGCAAATAAACGTATTAATCAACAATAAAATGTTTGCGTTGACGCGTAAACTGGCATAGTCGTGCTAATTTGGCTGAATATATTTGTATTTATTTATCTATTTATGCAGCAAACGAGCAGACAGTAGTAGCGAATAGCCCCTATCGGCCGTAGCATGTGTAACATAGTCTGAATTATACCCCTAATCAATGTACCCAGGACTGCTCAGAAAACATATTTGAATTCTAGAATCTTCGACTACACATATTTCTTTCAAAGCCTAGAAAAATACTATACGGTTATAAGTATTCATTTCAGTATAAGTGTTCAGTCTAAAAAAGGGAACAGTACATGTATTTCTCGTTATTAGTGTAAAGACTTATCATTTATAGCTTCTATTTTCGTAACGTAACAGTACTCTATTTATAGTCTATATTATATAAAAAAATGTGTCACCTTCAAATAACATTCACAGAAAATCCTCTTTGAATATTAAATGATATATTTTTAATAACATAGTCGTTGTCATAGTAGTACGAAAGTTAATACTTTCAAATAATGTATAAAACTTATCAGTTATCATGAGTTAATAATTATAGCTTTACTTACAGAATTCAATGTTCTAGAATGATATTTAAGCAATGTCAATGGGAACATTAAGGGAACCTAAGATCTAATCTATGTATGTATGTATGTACATATATATGTATGTATCTAAGTTTATCACTGCGGTATGTACATGTTCAATAAATCTATTTGTAATGTACGCGAGACTTATGTTATTGCTAAGACGCTACAATACGTGTGTTGTTACCGATAGTATCTCCCTTTTTACAAAATGCTGTTGAAACTTACGGGTCGATACACCTTGTAAAGTTTTGAACTACCCCAGAGCTAATACCGTTCTGCTACACTGGCTTTGTGTTACCTTGTTCTGCGTTGTTCCTGATATTGACTAGCTCTGAACCCGACGCGTACAAACTTGTATGTTGTGAATATGAAAATTACATATGCGGTTCTACGTACAATGTACGGTTCATAAATCATAATTATATTGGACAGTTATTATTTATGGGCTGAGTGTTATCAGATATCTCTGTAGCAAGGAAATCTTATTTATTACTGCTGTGGCGAACCGGACGCCTTATATTTTTATTTTTTGTAAGAATTACGAATTCCATGTCATGTCTGTCTCTTGTTTTTAGTCTCATATATTGCGAGTACATTACCAAATCAACCAATAAAGCCGAAATTAATTTATCTGGATATTTTTCCACATTTTGTCCCTCTGATCTCTCGCCGTCCTCTTTAACAGGTTTCCTGAATAAATTGTGAACCATCACGCACTTGCCCAGCGTGGCGGACCATGGCCTTAACGCTACTCTAATAGCAGAGATAAAAAGGGTTGTCGATAGTATTAATGAACAGAGTGCCGATCATTAGTTAAAAGCTATAAATTTTTTTGAGTCATTTTAATTAGCTAATTAATTGTTACTTATTAACATATATCTAATAGAGTAAAGTACAACAAAGTGACATATGCGTCAAAGCACGGTGAGTGAACTACGACATTGTAGGTTGTAGGCGCCGTATCAATGTAATGGTCAGATGCATTCCGATGAGCATATAATGTAAACACTCCCCCGGCATCTCGGTAACGCTCCCATGATTCCTGTCGTTGCACGGGCGATTTATTCCGCAATTCCCCCACTTTATCAAAGATATTTTGATTCTAGAGTGGGGTGGCAGAATGCAATATAAACAGCGCCCGTTTCTGTAGGAAATATGGTAATAAATAATTCGCTGTACATTTCTTAACAAGCGAAAAGTTTTCTTATCTTATAATATACTGTTATGGTTTCATTGTGCAGGCAACGGCGCTTTGTTATCAGTGAGTAAATACAGCAGGTCCTTGTGCGGTATCGGAAGGTATAACAGTGGATGATCCGTCATTACGCTGATGACATTGGTGTCCGCTGATGAGTCTGTGATCTCAATGTCACGATAAATAGCCCGTAATATACTTAGGCGTGGGACGAGGAGCCCGTAATGGCTTGGGGCGTAACCTGATTTGCTAGTTCTCTGTTACCTTAATGCTCCACAAGTATTCGGCCAACAAAGGAGAGGATCTTAATATGATATCGACGGTAGAGCGTCACAGCCGCGTGTGTAACTCTGTGTTGAGAATTTAAATTTGAACGAGATTCGTCTATTTGTGTGTAAGATTTACATTTGAAGATCTTTTTGAGTCGTACACTAATAACATACAAATCAACATCAACACAATATTATAACGTATGTATTCTTATCATTCAAATATATTAATATCTTTGCATAAATCTGCATTGCATCTTGGATGATAATACCGTGAATCATAAGCATAAGTCTGTAATATAATGATATTATATCTAGTTATAAGTACGACGGTAAAAAATAAACAAATAAACATAAAATCAAATAGCTTTTGCTGTAGAAGTTATAATGTTGATGCAATGTCATCATATCTTCCAGAGTGGTCTTTAATGTTTGCGAGCGGTGCGTTGTTAAATGGATGTTTAAATGGCTTTGTAGGAAGAAAGTGAGGTGGGTTGTGTGATATTATGATCCGAGCCATCAGCCGGCCATCTCGAACTTAAGTGTACTTGGCGAGCCCGTCAGTCATGAGCGTCTTACGTCTGGCATTGACATCAGCGAGGGTATATGTAGACGACTGCCCCAAGAAACATGATAGATCGTTCGAACATCTGTTCTCTTTTGCAATAATTATATTGTTGTGATATACGTGTATTGATATATCTTGAAATATAATTATGATAGAGTAAATATAGTATGAAGTAACGAAATAAATTATGTAAGAGGAAAATTATTCGCAACATTTATAATTTGTGCAGTCATTATGCAAACTAAAGTGTATAACAATTTATTAGTAAAGTTAAATAGGTAACTTTACTAATAAATATACTAACTAACCGTTGGACGTGTTGCTTGTAAGTGCGACTGCCGAACGGGAGGTCCTGAGTTCGATTCCCGGGTCGAGCACTACTAAATGTTCTTATATTATCTTAAGGTGCATTTTCTGCAACAAGTACACGTTTAACAAATTACGACTGATATTTACAATTGACAATTCTGTTAAACCACGTAAGCATTAAAAAATTCTGTTGTGCAAACAATTTCACATTAATAAAATTAAATATATTGATACCAATAATTATATTTAAATAGAAAAAAATCGTTTTGTACATACATATGCGCATGATACTGATATCTCTCAATTTACCCATTTTACAGTTACATAAACGTTTTTGTATTTCATGAAAATGTATTACAAGAAAGTATATTTATAGCAAAGTTTGGTTAATGGAATGTATGGTTATCGCACTTTTTTTATATAAGTGTGGCAGAAGCACAACTATGGAGTTTCTTTCGCCGCTTCTTCTCCATAGCGAGGCATTTTCCGAAGCAGTGGTAGTTTCATCTTGACGTACAAAAAGTGTTGTAATGAACCAATTTTGAATAAATGATATTTGAATTTGAGTTTAAGATAAAAATACATGGAAACCATACAAGTTTTTTGTATTAAGTCTATTGAGGTTAGAAAATCCTGTCAAATCATGTTTCACAGTTAGTTACTCGATCTTACACACAGCGTTCAACGTGGGGATGGAACATCTGTTCTGTCCTTATCCTCAGACCGCTGTCCGACAATCAGACATTGGACGTTAAATGAGGAATCGTAAAAAGTATATTAATAACAAGCCCCATTCGGATCGCTAACGATTTCATCGTGAATTGGCATGAAGGGGGTAAGGGCGCGGTCACATCACAACCAAGAACCGCTAGAATGCGTGTAATGTGACTGAATATTTTGTGAATACTGAATAGTGGATAGTGGTTGGTTTACTAGTTGCAAACGCAACTGTTCATCGATTGATCCTGGATTCGATCCCCGGATCGGGCAAAGTATGTATTATTGGATATACATATAACTTTAAATTGCAAACAGTAGCTCGGAGTTTGGATTGGCATCCGGTGTATGCTTCCTCAATAGCACAGTAAACTAGCATCCCATTTCATAAAATGCATATAATATAACTGGAAAAAAGTGAGCTTACTACGCTCCTCTTGTTTAACCCGTAGACAAAATATAGGCGTGAAATTACGTTGTATAATATTGTAATATTACTTCATACAAAAATTTAAACGCGCAATGTAGACGCGCCCTAATGTCTTCTATCACACCTGCTCGATACATCTGCGGTCAGTCTGTACGAAATGCAACTATTCAAGGGGTGAGAGGGTAAAGCGTTGATACTAAACGTGTAAAAAACACAAGCCACGTGCTTCAGCCGCCATTTGGTGCCGTGATTTGACAGTTCATTATCTTTTGATTCGTTGAATTCCATTCGTCCATGTTCGCCTGCCTCGTTGGTTCAGTGGTTGCAAGCGCAACTGGTGATCGCTAGGCGCGGGGTTCAAATCCCGGATCGGGTACTATTTGTTGAACTTAGATTTACCAGTAGAAATTTATTACCAGTAGAGTCTGGATTAGTGCTGGATTACTCTCTATCTAATAGGCATACCCCACAGTGGGAGGTATACGTACCTATATAGTAAAACGTTGGAGTATACGGCATTCCTCTGCCTACCTCTTTCGGGATTACAGGCGTGACGTTACGTTTTACTTAAGGGAGTAATATTGTATAAGATATCACACCTGGATTTTTTTAAGTAAATTCACTACTATGGTCGTCAACTTTTTATTGAATAGAATAAAATTATGCTGAGAAAACTCTCAAATATGATCACTCTTATAAGCAGAAACGTAGTTTCAAGTAATTTCAATAATAACTTGCGTCGCTGCTTTCATTGTATTTGTATAAAATGCTGAAGAATACGAAAATACTGTTCATACGAATACTCTACTCGTAATAACTAAAGGCATAGGGTAGAAGAAAATCTTCATGATATGTTATGATACTTAGAGCCCCTGTAGTTGCTAATGTCCAATAAATTCGTTCCCGAGCATCGCTTCAGGCTCTACCAAGAGTTATCCCACTTTTAAGTAATGGGTGGCACTTGTAATTTTCTCACCAACCATTAATACTGTTTGGGACTTCATTAAAGCTAAATATGTTAGCTTACTGTATGTAGAGTCTGAGTTATCATAGAGTATGTGCATATGACGGCTATGGTCGTCAACTTATCTATTTATAGTTCATAATTAATAAATAGAGACGCATATGAGCCTTATACATTAATGGTAACTAAATGACAGAATTATGTTTGACAGTGGAAGGTCTGTTTGAAACTAAATTGAAAAGTAATTTTCTTCGATTTTCCGAAACCTTTATAAAACGTGCAATTCAACCCATTTCAGAAATTATTATTAAAGGTTAAATAGTTTTCATTTTGTAGGCACTAGACACTAGGCACTTACCGTAGATTATTAACGCATGCAATACAAATTACAAGTAGGTACTCAAATGTGTACTTTAGACACTCCAGTCTGTACTAGGTTCCAGATACACTAGATGCTTCAGTTTATTTAATCTCACAACAAAATAAAAGAAAAGTAATTTAAATAGTCGTCCTTTTTTCTGCTTAATTGATACTAAGATGTTTTAGTACAGCCTAACATAGGCTAGGAATGACTATAGTCTTTATTAAAATCACGAACGTGTTTGATACGTTTCATAGAGTTATTTTCGAAAGGCTTGTTATGGCTTCACATGTGCCACGTAACGACGCATCAGAACCCAATCATCCCAAATTTGAATAAAAAAAACCCGCGCACAGTTTCGGTGTTATTAAAAGAACAATGGACGTAAAGGCACCACCACATGAGGCGAGACAAAGCCCGCGCGGTGAATAAATGCGAGTCCATTTACAAGAGTGTAAGATATGACGTGATATAGATCACTCACTTCGTAATAAATAAATAAATAACACGAGAAAAATTACACCGTAAAGCGAATGTTACCGGAGGCGCTACGTCTTTGTTAGCGTTGTGTGGACACGGCTTAAATATTTTGAGAACTGTTAATTTTAACATATGTATAATATTTCAATCTTACCACATCAAACGACATGAGTCTACCTTGATTTAAATCAAGGAAAAATTGTACAGTTGACATTAAAACTTAATTTAGTCTTTATATGCGCCCTGTTTATATTCAAAATGGCTTATACTTGTGTACGTTGATAACATATATTTTATTTGTTACAGCAAAATTCCAAGCAAAGTTTCATGGCGATTAGGAGTTTAATTAGCATGCTGCAGTGGCAGTTGTCTGGTCACATTTGTCGCAAAATTCACAACTCTGGAGTAAATTTGTTCTAGAGTGGAGACCACGACTTGGCAATAGTAGTGTAAGATGTGCTCCAGCTAGGACGAGGGACGATATACGCCAACTGGAAGCGGTTGGACACGAAGAAGAAGATAAAAATCGAGAAGATCAGTGGAAGCTATTAGAAAGGCTGTGTATTGAAGAATATGAAAATAATTAAATGACGTATTTGAAGAGATAACAAGTATTACAGCAATAGTTGTTACACATCTTTAAAATTCAACAATAATTGATTGTTAACTATATTATCAAGAGTGTCGCGGAGGTGTGCGCAAGCGTTCCCGTGGCTCGGCCGCGTAGTGGCGCGATGGAACACCGTGAGGTTTTTAGTCGGTTAGAGCCCGACATAACCTACCGTCGGCCCCGTGGCGGTAGGCACTTGAACTGAGTTTTCTGACGAAAAAAAAATTATCAAGAGTAATTAATACAAGAAATATACCCCTACATATATAAATATGCATAAAGCAAATTAAAAATAATATTTTATGTTATTTTTAGATTTGCCATGTATTAAATAAAATATAGGGTTCTAATTTCACAATATTGATTCATGAGCCACATCCATGCAACTTGCCGTCGCAAGCGCCGGGCGCGAGGGAGCGACAGGGACGGATGATTTAGAAACCCCTCGGGAGAAACGACGCGACCCGATATTAATATTGTGACTGTAAATAGTAAATGTTGGAAGTGCAGATAGAACAGTGGGTTATTTAAAAATAAAACATGCATTGTATTTTTCTGAGCGCATTACAACGATAATTAGCCTTTTTTTTACAATACTTATGGCAAAGCGTAATGTAACTTTCATACGTGTGAGACGTATGAAAGTTAGAGTAAAGATCATAGGCGTAAATGTTGGGTATATTTTTAAAGGAAATGTAATGTAACCTCTCAACTAGAGCTAGCAGAATCAATGGAAGGTAAATAAGAAATTGTATTTTGTTACAATAATACATTAACATTTTAGGTGTGAAATTATTATAATTTCGAAATTTATTAAGACTGATGCTTTTATAAGCATCAGTCTTAATAAATTTCGTGCAAATCAAAACGTTCCATTCAAGTTTCATGTATTAACTGAAAATTTGATTTATATACACTCCTCCGTGGACCCCTTCGGTGAAATACAGGCACCATGTTATATTATGTTTAATTTTTATGTATTATCTGATTATTTCGCATACACTACACATTGATCACTCCTTTCCCGGTTGTACTGTCGCCTGGCACCTCGAGCTGAATTGGTACCGAATTTCAAATTCAAATCGGGACCATGCCGGCCCCGGGGCGCGACTCTTTAACATTGTAATTGGTCCTTTGGTGATTTGGCATTGGCCTTTGATGTGCTTGATTGGTGCCGTTCAGTGCTGGTTCGGTTCCCTTGATAAGCTGTAATAAGCGGCGGTTAAACTGGTTTTCACTGAGCTCATTACGTTTGGTTAGGTTAGTAAGTGGATATGGGCTTAGGAAGTGATAGCGGTAAGTATGTTATTGCAGGCGTTTAGTTCGCGAGGAACGTGTGAATATTTATCAGTAGCAGATTTCATTACAACCACCTATTTTATTATGGGTTGTATCGTATTGTCGATAAATCGCGGGAGTGTATTACACTTTACTGTCTACTCCTTAGAGCAAATACAGGCGTGATGTGACATAGATTTTAATAAGTTAAATTTTATACCGCATAGTAGGTACCTACTATCTAAGCAATTCTTGTTCGCAATGCTGATTTATGGTATGCTGTGTTATATTTTAAATGCAATTATGTTTTTCCTGTGATTTTAAAAGTGATGGTAAATTAAACAAGGAACAATAATTTTCAACTATTTTTTACAGTAATTTCCATAGACATGTGAGATTGGACTTTCACTTATTAAATCGATGACGTTAGGAATAATATTGAAAGATTAGATATTTAAACATTACAGCCCTAGCAATTTTGAGATTAGTTATAATTAGTAGGTATCAATTATTCGCCACTAAATTAATACAAAACATTTACGGACAAAATCTCAAAGAATCTGAGTTCTTTAGAGCCATCCATAGTGTTACATGAGGCGTGTGAAATGACCCAAGATGCAGTTGCTTATTAATATTAATTAATTATTATAATGTTTTACTTAATGAAGGTACCTATGCACGTAAGGTCTGTAATGACAGAGATATTTGCCGCTCTGTGTTCCTTGCCTATCCCAAATGGAACTAACGTGATTATATAATAATATCCATAATTTTATACTTACCTATCAAAACACTTAGGTATAACACATCCATGAGTACCCATCAAGACCTTGTAAACTACGATTAAATACCTTAAATTTAATACGTTAAACAACGCATTCTCCTTATATTTATTCAAATTGAATCTAAGAAATGTCTGTCCCGAGGCGATGACACATTCTCGAGCCCAGAATTTATAATTTAATAGCTACTGGCCATTCGCGTCTACAATTACCATTTATATCTGATCTCTTTTCATCAATGATTCAGCTGTGCACTGAGGTCTGCATAAATGGTCGTTTAAAACCGTTTTCGAATTAAGTGTACCTCAAATGACTGTATTTAAGTGTTTTGGGTTATTTTAAAAGAATTTCGAAGACCACAACTAGTATTAGGGGACATGAGTTCCATCAATTTTCAGCGAAATTCAAATTTTAGCTGCGATCTTCATTTCTTCAACTCCAGGGCTCTTTTTATATATTTTTTATTTCTTTCATGTCATGATATGAATGTTTTCTGATTCGAGTTATTTCATGTCTTAGTCCCTTTATACAAATGTTTCTGCTTGTGCGAATTGAACCCACTACCTCTAAATCTTAGTAATAATACACCTGTTAATTACTGGATCAACTAGCCTACCAATGTAGTTGTTGTAGTCGTTTATTTTTAATATGCGCCATACTTCAACAGAGTTTTCTATATGTCGGTTGAAATTTAAGTATTACGTATTCATGGGATCATTATATACAATTTATACAGATTCTATGTTTAATCATTATTCTAAAACAGCATGTGCAGTAACAGTGTTGGTTATTTAACTATGAGTTTCTAGAATGTTCTTGAAAATCTCTATGAAATAATATAAGTTCAATATTTTTACTAATAAAAACCTAACGTCATGCTCGTAATCGCTGTAGAGATAGGTACAGGCAGAGTACACTCTCATGTTTCACCAAATACGTTTACGTCACACATTTGAATAGGAGGGGTAAGCCTATTGCCATTCACCTACTCGCCGCTCTTAAATCCACAATAAGAGCTTCCACTGGGAATTTTGAGTTAGAAAAACTCGACAGCGCCGGACTTGGGGATCGAACCTAGGAACTCTCGATAAGAATTCTCGCCTGCAATCGCCCGACCAACGAGGCAGTCATTAGAATTTTAAAAATGAATAACCTAATTATTAAAGTTTGCTGTGTTTATTGAAAGTATAAAAAACAAATCGTAATAAAAACTCTCAGTGGTTTTAATAAACATGGCCTGAAAACGTCGTTTCTATAAATCGTTTTCAGATGCTTTAATGCGCTAAAAACGTGTACAGTAGGGGTTTAATTGGAAACCGTGCCGCATCTCGCCGTTCTCGCTCTCGTCCCTCCTTATTTCATTTAAAAACAAAGCTTATTTCCCGAGGGATAGCGGGAAGTCGCGAATTTTATAATTTAATATCTACCGGTCGCAAAATATCGGATAATTAGATATATTTGATTTGCTACGGGAACGCCAAATTAATATCAATGTTCTTCGTATCTAAGAGATAGTGACGTGGCGCGCCATGTTTACGTGGTCTCGGTGATCGATAAAAAATAAAGACAAAAGTAAAATAGTTTGTCGCAAGATCATATTCTTGCGACAAACATGTCCTTTAAACCATATTTAAATATTCATAGTGTACGTAGTTTAACTAATAAAATTAATTTTATTTAACCTGCTTATATCTGCTATAGTAAACCTACTATAAACCGCAGTTTTCAGATCGGCTTTATGTCGGCAGAAATAGTTACTGCGTGATAGTGTCACTGAAGTAAGTATAAAAAAGGAACATAAAGCCTAATCCAAAAAGAGGTAAACGGATTCATTTTATATTTACAAACATATAAAAATAATTACATAGTTCTAACTCTGGTGTTATTCCTTAGTATTCTGTACCTACTAAACAAACTCAACTAGCACAGTAGAAGTGAACAGAATATCAACAGAGCAGGCTGCAGTAACAAGCAGCAGTTACTACACATAGACCAATTATCTGTAAAACGACCAAGAATAAGACCGTTAGTGTTACAATAAAATCAATACAGCTTAGTAGACAATATTCTCACATACCCAACATTAAACAAACAAAATCGTTGTCGATATCGACAAAGGTTTTAATCCTTCCATCCCGCAGGCTGAGTGAGAAAATGAAGACAAATGCACAAGCGTCGTAGGGGTTCGATCTAAGACGCATGACAAACAATCTACGACACACATAATTCTGTAACGTCCCCCGATCATTTAGTCATGAGCTGGGGGAGGCAGCTACTTGCCATCATTGTACATCAATGTACAATAGACAATATAGTACTTTGTTTGGTACTAACCTGGAAAGTGGTCGTACGTTCTTGATAGAGAAATTACGACCTAGTTTTTATAGATACTATAGGAAACCCACTAAAAACTAAATCCACAATACATCGCGAAGTTCAAATGTTTGGTACGATTGGGAATTGACAATAGCTCTTGGATGCGATGCTTGATTCTCAAATCGATGAGTAAAGACCATAGCAGCATCATCATCAAACCAAGTATTATTTCACCTTTGGTTACGAAACTCCCGTCACGATGAAGAGGGTTAAGGTTATGAAGTTTCCCGTAGGCCCATTGCTGGCAAACAAACAAAGTTTGTACGCTACATAGAACATTTAGTTTATCTTAATAGAGTTCTCCATAGAACACTCTAAGCTGTGCAGATTCCCTCACGATATTTAATTTTTAAAAAGCACAAAATTTTATATACCAGTATCTGTAATTCTGGATTTGAAACCGCGATCCAGACCACCAAACTATTATTTATGTCAAGTGACAGGAATCCTTGTCGACCTTTCCTCAACATATAACAAAAACAACTCTATAACAAACCATTCGCATTGTAAACCTGATCCCCAACTAACGCTGCAATTCACATCGATTACATAGTATCAAAATCACATTTTCAAAAGCGACACATTGGTACACATATTTGGTCTTATCGTATAAGCGAATAAATAAAAAAAAATACTATGTGTATGTAAGGTGCGCGACCTTGACTATCAAGGCGGTATGCTGTGGCCCATCGAAAATTGGTCGACGAAATTAAAAAGGTTAATTAGCTCCAACCGGCGCCAGGCACCGCGCGACACGTGGAACGGCCTAATCGCACAATCGAATAAGTTTGTCCAACATTAAGTGCTACAGACTTAAGCACATCCAGACCCGGCAATACATGTTTCAATAATCATCGTCATTATTATATTCAGCCTGTGATTGTCCGCTGGACATAGGCCATGTTAAAGGGAGGCGGGTTACGGATCGGTTTTATACAATCAGAAAAATGTAACATCTCGAGGAGGTAGACAGGTCAGTGTAGTACTCCCATGTTTTACTGGTTACGTTTACGTCCCACTATGGAATAGATGTTGTGACCCTATTCCTATACACCGGGCACATATCTACACTCCGAGCTACTAATATAAAATCTACGTAACATCACGCCTGTAATCCTCGAAGAGGTAGTCAGAAGAGTATACGATCAACGAGGCAGTTTGAACAAAGACTGGATATACATACATATATGTAAGGTGACTGGAAGCTTCATAATAGCAATTTACAATACAGAAGAAATGTTATCTGAAACTCATGCAACATAAACGATTGATTGTGAGAATAGATTGTTTATACGATAAAAAGTTTTTTACAAAGTAACTATTTTTTATATAAAAAAAGTAACATCACGCCTGTAATCCCCGAATAGGTAGGCAGAGGAATGTAGAACATTCCCACGTTTCACCAGTTACTTTTAAGTCCCACG
>DWFO01002616.1:0-13452 GCA_018246595.1 Mimoniades nurscia nurscia | reverse complement strand
ACTTCTGCGGGGATTACAGGCGTGATGTTACGGACATTTTGGCTCGTGACAAATATAATATGTCAATATCATGCATTAAGCTTTTCATACAAGTAGTTGTGATCTAAAACATTTATCTTCACTCAGATAATGAAAACTTAGTAGTGAACGTAAATATACCTACATTTAAAATAACACGTTGCCTTATAATTATCAATTTAAAAATAAACATCTACCTAAATTTTTTTATGAAACGTCTAAGGATTCTTCTAATGTTGAAAAACGAATGTTGTAAAAAGTATTAATTCAATCTTCAATATACAGCCATGCATAGTATCTGTTCATTTCGATGTCACGCGATGCGAATATAAATTATATGTGTTTTATTGATATAGTTTAATTGATATCGTGATGGAAAGGAAAAATAAAAGCAACCACAAAGTTAAGCAACAAATTAAAATTGGTTTAATTTTCTTGACTAATTTTGGTCGTTTTGCTAAGTCAGGGTTGCCAAACTCAATTTCAGAAAGTAAGATTTAGTTGGAAAAATCAGTTTATTATAAGGACGCAGTAATACAGTAGCAGTAGTTAATATTACATATAATGAAAATGGGGTAAATGAATGTCAAGTAATTATAATTAATCATATTTGTGCGTAACGTTTATTTGTGACGTGCGGATTGCAAAAGTGACAGTGTAAACAATTCAACACATCTTAGGACACTATGAACACAAGAACATGATCTGGGAAAAATGTCAGTTGGTAACTCTATACTTAATACTTATTTAACCCTGACCCTCGGCGTACGTATATCACGAATTGTCCTTTTTGTATAATTGTTTTCGATCCTTACACTCGTTGATTCCAACGCGTGGTACCTATGTGTTTCATAAATAAGGAACTTTATTGAGCGTAGAAATGTTCCATTTTATAAACGGTTCCTTACAATTTGTGGTAATGATACTTGTAAATAACATATACAACGTACACTTTTAAATCGAAACGAGTTCGTTACATGGTTGACTTGTATAAGCATAGACAGTTTTATTTTTCCTACGCGCCTTCAAACGTATACGTCCTGCTTTTATCATAAACGTTTACGATTAAATAAACTTTGAGAAGCTTTGATCTGTTAGGGAGTTGTAAATAATTGCTATAATATAATATTTACAAATATAATATTTATCTATTGGTAGAAACCTGGGATTGAACTTTTGTCAATAAATTCGTTGGGAAACATACCAACTTTAAATTTAAATCGTAAAGTTCGAATTTCAAACGGCGCGGCCACGTTTGAAAATATTTAAGTTCAGAATCAATTACAAACGTAACGGGTGAAACGTGGGAGCGTTCTACGTTCATCTGCCTACCTCTTCGGGAATTACAGGCGTGATGTTGCGTAGAATCAATTAATGTCATGGTCACTGTCTACACATAGTAGACTAGATTAACAGTGTTATTATGTTTGATTCTATTATTTAGCATATTCATCATTGAACCAAGTATTATATACGAATGTGCGTAACGTGTGTGTCAGTACATTGCGGTTCAATGTTATTCATAGATTTCAAGAACGTGAAACTGTTCGTTTCAATGTTCATTGCGCTGTCAATCGTTGTTGTAAAAAAATTATATTAGCATATTGTGACGTTTTGCCTTTGTCTCAAATCAGCGGGACGGCTGAGGAGGATGACCAAATTTTTTCTCAATGCATTTGACCTACTCAGCTTTCCTATTGTACATGATTGATTTATTTTTACATCCTTACAATGCTTGGGCTCCATTGTACATAGCTTTGCACATATATACCTACGTACATGTAAGAAGGACGTATAATGCCATTGTTATCTTTGGGTGGGATTGGATATTAGGTGTACAGTATTTTAATAACACGGATAGGTATTGAAGACAAGCAGATTCAACAAGTCTGATGGGAATATTTACCTCGAATAACTAATACGACCGTTGCAGGTACTTGTAAAGAAGAAGCAGGCACATGCACTGAGGAACGGATGTGCATAATAATCTCCAGATAACTGATTATAGCAATAACTCAACGTCATTATTGTCATGGAAATACATTACTAATGTCGATGGGTGTAGTTGAGGAAGAAATAGATTCACGTATGACCAACTGGGTCAGATAGTGCCTGGTAGGGGAGTCAGAAGACTCCGAAACCGCCGTGTATTTATGAAGAGAGTTATGTATGTTGTATTTGCACGTCTGCCCACCCGTTGAGGGATTCGGGGTGACGATATAATAATAATCGTCATCATTATCCCTTTGTATTACGTGGACTGGTAAATTTAATATGCCTCCCTTATGTTGAACTCAAAGAGTCTCCACGTTTTCATGTGAAGATAATACGGATTCGACAATCGAACGTGGAATTTAAACACCTAACTCGTCCTCACTTTTTTCTTGGAAATATTGAGTCATGGCCTATTTTGGAAAAAAATCTGAACATTTACATTCATCAGTATGCGCTCAACAACTCGTTTATGTGAGTCACAGATTATATATTTATCAACGTAACGGAAGACTGCCACGAATACCCTGATGTGCACTTATCAAAAATGTTCATGTTATCTTTACATTGGTTCCTGCTTGTAACATGAATTCGTGCTTTTATTATATTTTCTAATAATAAACTCTAGCGTTTCTCATTTCGTTCACAATCGCTGTGTTCCGCTGATTTCAGTCTTCGGTCATCCGTTAATACTTCACTTTGCTACCATACGATCTGATGATCTGGCCTCCAATTTTATTAATATATGTGGAAATCGTTATTCTTTTGTGTGGCTATATTTTCTTTGTTAAAGATGTCGACTGTTGAATGTTGATGTGTCATAATACAGGCACTATCAACATAGGCAGATTAGTTATCAATGAGATTACCCATCCTCAATGATTCAATTATCAATGATTCAGATTCAATGAATAAGTTTTCAATAATTTACAAATGGATTGCGAGAATTTGTTTCGTCTTTTTATCAAACCACAAATACCAGTAGTGAAGATAAGCGGCGGTCAACTAAAATGACTTATGACCGTTCAGTTAGAGACTAATTAGTAAAATGGACAAGTATTTATTTCACTGTTTTAACTGCTATTTTTATTTTTTATACATGTACAGATAAATAAAATTGGAATGTCTGTTTGTAATATAAAAGTAACCGCTTTTTACATATACCAAAATAACATTATTACAGTTTTTGTCTGTCTGTCTGTCTGTTCCGGCTAATCTCTGGAACGGCTGGACCGATTTTGACGGGACTTTCACTGAGAGATAACTGATGTAATCAGGAGTAACTTGAGTATATTCATTTTAAGATTTTAGAATTCAACGCAGACGAAGTCGCGAGCACAGCTAGTACATAATCAAAGTCCAAAACCATCAGTGGAAAGTCAATTGACTATTATGTTATCTATATGTATATTCCATAAATGTATAAAATATGCGCTCTCAGCTGTAAATTTGGCTAAAACTGTAAAAATAAACTTGTAGGTGTATCTTTGAAATTAATTGAAATTTGAATACCCCGTTGGTCGTGTTGGTTGCAAGCGCGATTACCGATCTGGAGCTCCTGAGTTCAAATCTCGGATCAGGCACTACTGGATGTTTCGAATATAGATTTTCTAGTTGTAGCTCGGAGTTTGGAAATTTGCCCGGTTTATGACAATACGCTCACCAGTTATTCCATAGTGTGATGTAAACGTAACTGGTGAAACGTGGGACTCCTCTGCCTACCTCTTCGGGGATTACAGGCTTGATGTTACGAATAATCCAAGAAAGTGATAAAACTAAAGATACTTCGTTTGTAATATTTTAAAATGCTATACCTGATGTGGAAAAGCTAAAATATAATAATGATAAGTAATACATATTATGGTCTGTTATAAGCAGGCAATGTAATCCGTGTCGGCCGATGATTTCAGCCAAGGCCCGCCCGCACCCTGATATAAGCTTTATTCTGCGATTGTTCTAATATACGAATGGGCTTGCCCATATCACGGCTTAATTAAATAAATACGCCTCCCCGCGCCCTTTATTGCCGGCGATCTATATCTCCGTACCTAATTATGTTCATGCGCAGTAATAAAAAGATTGAGTAAAAGATAAAGGGTTTAGGTAAAAGATAGATAGTTAGAATAAAAGATGACGTTGATTTGCAGTCGAATGTGTACGTTATATGAATGCCTATGAAGTGTAGATTGCCAATGTAAAATGTTAAAGTTATAAATGATAACGAAATGTTTAGACATTTTGTGTAAGTTTTAAGAGTGTGATGGATGCTTTGAAGGGCGTGATGGGTTCCAAGGTCCACTTTAGGCGTTAAGTCCGTGGTGTTAGAAGTTACGGCTCTGGCAACCAGCTGTCTACGATATAGCGCAGTCTACTTCGACAGAGCTAATAAATATTTCGGTAATCAACGGACAGCAATTGAGGCGGTGCTGGAAGCTGAACTTCCTTGACCCTCATGCTTAGCATGGTGATTTCTGGCAAAAATGACTTCGAGGAGGCCTATATTTAGCAGCGCACTGACACAGGTTAGCAAAATGAAACACTGATTCTATAGCTTGATATTCATTTTCTAAAATTTTATTTTTATCTCAAAACGTATCTATTATAAATTTATTGTAATGCAACGGTTTAAAAATACTTTTCTCACGTTACCTATTCCGTTACTAATTTCGTTTGTATTACTTAAATAGTTTGCTTGAGTCCTGCATAATAATATAATCATTCAAACGCAAGAATGAGAGAAATGTATGAATTCAATTATTAAAAATAATAATATAATGCAAATGGTTTTTTTTAGAATTTTTTATCTGTAATTTCTCGTGCCCGCCGTTTCGTGCGAGCGAGGTAGATGATACGAACTTAATTGTGCGTACGTGTCATATTCATTCGTTGTCTTCGAACGTTATTTTAATTATTTTTATTATTGCTAGAACTCGTGAGCGATAACTTGAGTCTTGCGCTATGGCGTCACAAAGGTGTATTTGTATGCAATTAAAACTAATCATCAGATTTTTAACAGTCTCTAAAAGATCGTAGTAACAGTATAACTCTATTTAAATTAATGAAGGACGATATTAATCACTGAGATCACTATATGTGTATAGCAGGCAGGTGTCAAGTTAAGGCCCTGGGATTGTACCTAATTTACCCATTATGCATAAATATTTATCACTGACTCATTTAATTTTTTCATATAATAAGCTTCAATAGCTCCCGTTATTTAATAAATGTTACCATGATTTGTTTTAAAATACATCAATGTTGTGAATACGGCCTAACTGTACTAAAACAATTTGTAATTTGGATCCATAGATAAAAGAATAGGAATAAATAACAAACGTTAACGTCAACTTCAAACTTTTAAGTGCGTTTTATCTATGAGTCATGTAAAATATGTTTCCTATGAGCCCACATCGCAAACCCCCTCTCTACTCTAAGCCACTTAGCAGAGGTACACTTTACAATGTAGGAATGATATAAATTATTTTATTACAACCTTAATTCAATCGTACATTCTCAGTACGATAGCTGGCTGGTCAAGAATCAGATTAAAAATAAAATATTGAAAATATAAATGTATACAAATTGATCAACTAACGAACATAGATATACAAGAAATTATAGTTTAAAGACAACAGCGCTGTCTTCAATATTTTGTGCTAGTTTGACGACTGGTCAGTCAACCCGTACTCAGCCTGCTTGCAGACTAAAGCTTTACCCATTACACTAAGAAGAGGCCCGAGTCCAAGAGTGACACTATAGAAAAATCGATTATCAAGTGTCAAGATTATCAAGTCGATTATCAAGACACGTTAGAAAGTCGATTATCGAGTGATGATCAAGACATAAACGTAAGATTACGCCTGTCATCCTCGAAGAGGTAGGCAGAGGAATGTAGAACGCTCCCACGCTTCACCAGTTACTTTTACGTCCCAGTATGGAATAGGTGGTGCGACTATTGCATAATACACCGGGCACATATCCAGACTAAAAATTCTAAATTAGAAAATTTATTAGTGCCCGACCCCGGAATTGAACCCAGGACCTCCCGTTCGGCAGTCGCATTTGCAACCAACACGACCAACGAGGCAGTCAATGATCAAGGATTACTTTAATATTTATAATTATAGTATATTCTTGGTAATTAATCATTAATAGCTGTGACAAAACTGATAAATACGTAGGCTCCAATTAGAGAGTTATTGACATAGGAATGTTCTAGGTTACATTATCGTGTTGTCAATGGAAAGAAACTAATTTTATGTAAACCTTTCAACGTTAGACATTCTCGCAAAATCCGGATCTTCTTCACCGTAGACTAAACATCGGTTGTTATAGCGAGCGGGTTATAATAAAATACAGATGGCAATTTAGTTTCTGTATTTTAGGCGTACTAAAATATTTCATATATTTCTTCTTGTACTGTACGTACAACTATGGATTGTGTCTAATTTGAAAGTGTAATTAAAAACAAGCTACTTGCAAATCATATTCTGTACACAGTTTAGAAATATCTATTTCTCCAACCAAAGTTGAATGAAAGTTAGATGTGCTGGAATTGTTCAATAGTAGATAATTTGGAAACATTGATTATGTTAGGAGTTTTTATTTTATTTTATTCGAAATTTAAATTGTAAGTGTTTAGTCGATGGCGGAAGTTTAAACAATATTTATGTTATACAACTGTAGGTGTCTCAATTTTTTGCTTTGTGTTATTAACAATGAATGAACTCTTTCATATTATTATAAGAATAAAATACGTAAACAAAATTATTTTAAAATAACCTTTCACTTTGTAACCATGTGTTTCTAGCTTTGTATTCATGATTTGTAATTTTGTTCATAATTTGAATCAGACCCACACGTCGCGAAGATATAATTCTTTATAATCGAATAATTATAAAACTTTGACTTATAACTTGTATTCAGTGAATTTAAGTCATCATTTTATTTTGCTTTTAAACCAGCTTTTTACATGGTTCACAGAACAGAGCATTTAAGGTTCACATTAGGTTAAACCGCGTGCCATTGTAAAAATTCTTAAGGAAGATATAAATAACATTGATTATGACGTAAGTGTTACGGAGTAGAAATAGCACTAGACGATGAACGAGTAGGTCAGGTACGTACTAAAAAGAACGGCCGTGATGTAAGGTTTCCACGATTAGCGGATAGGTGGGAAGTTGCATGCCTAGGGCTGATATTCTATAATCTTTAACATAATTAGTAGGATTTGGACATAAAAGCAAGGGTTAAATATTAGTGCTGGTAAATTGCATCAATCTCATAGCCGTGTAAAAAATGTGACATCACGCCTTTACAGGCGGATATTACTATCCGAAGAGGTATGCAAAGGAGTGTAGTACACTCCCACATTTCACTAGTTACATTTAAGTCGAACATGGAATAGGTGGTGAATTTATAGCACACCGGGCACATTAACTGACTCCGAGCCACTACTAATAGTGCCCGACCCGGGATTTAACCTCTCGATCGGCAGTCGCTCTTGCAACCAACAAGACCAACGTGACAGTCACGACATCAACAAGGCAGTATAATTATTAAGATATACTGCTTAATATGTATTGTTTTTTTCTGACTTTATTTACCGTTGCTCCAGTTGCTAATGAACTTCACTGCTGAGTCGGATCCGTGGTTTCGATTCCCACCCCATTCGAATATAACGGTTACCTGATGAAGAATGTAATTAGTTATTGAGTACGCATTAAGTATTGCTTGTTATGGTGTACAATAAATAATAAATGAAAAGAAATAATGTGTGGTGCGTATGTAAAAAGAGAAATACATATGTGTATACATATAGTTAGTTTATTAGCTATTCGATTAAATTATCGTAGTATTGCATCTGCACAGTTTGCGATTAGATGGACATGTTTTGCGTCCATTGTTACAATTTAATTCGTTGCTAATTACTTTAAATACCGGTTTTCAATACGACGACACGGCGTAAAACCGTTTTGAACGATCAACGCTACAAGTTACCCTCAAATACCTACACGTCCTGAAATGAGGGTACTTTGCACATATCCAAATGAACGGACGTCAAATAACAAATATAGACTACTTACACACGACTATATGCGCGCGATCATGTTATGGTAGTGAAGAAAAACTCTAGGCGAATTGAATTAATTTCGCCCGTTCGCTTCGTTTAGATTGATAAACAAACAGACAAGTGTAAACATTGCATTGATGAGTGCAAACTTGAATACGTTAGGTATCAACGCGGATATTTTCATCAACACAAGTTTAAATTAGCGAAATATTATTCCAGTAACGTTTTCAACGTCCTCCATTCGAATTTCGAACGTTCCCCGAGCTTCCAATCAATAAACATTTTTTTTTTCACTACATGTGGGTAGATTTTCGTTTTCCTATTTACTTGAACCTACGCTCTTGTTAGTGAATGTTTGTTTTTATGCATTATCAAAGAATTTTTCGTTTATGGTATATATTTTAAGTTGAATTATTCGGTAGGTAAGTGACATTCTAAAATATTTTATTAGCAATGTTACCATATTATTGTGGCTGTTGTTCGAGGGTGAAGTGAGAGTGTGTAAAGCTATTATGTCCGTAGTGGTCTCTCGAAGATCAGAGGAGGCGCTAGAATCATTTGTTCTAAACTCTTATTTAAATTCAAATTCAGAACTTGTTCCAAGTTCATATTTCGAATGAACGCCATAATCATTAAAACTATAGTCCTCATATTTATATTCTTAAATCAAACTTTGAGTGCAGTGTAGTTCGAAACAAAAATGCCGGAGGAAAAAACTTTTTGTGTTATTTTGAACAAAGCATTAGGTGTTATATTAGAGAAAATCTTTAACAATGTGAGTTTGGCACGAGAATGGATAAACATGTGGCTGGTCTGGCCGTGTGTAATCGATTTGAGACCATTTGCTTTTTACGAACACTACTAAAGTACTTGTATAGACAGTACAGAAAAACTTGGCAGAGGTCAGCCGTTCCTTCCCAAACCCTTGTAACATTTAAATAACCTTTATGGCGTAATAATCTATTGTTTACTGCTTTGTTTGTACTGTGTTTTGAACATATATGTACAAAATAAAGGACTGAAGTGAGTCTGAAAACATGTTTTAAAATTGTAATAAAGACATTTCAATAAATTTAGTGCATGATAAGCTTTTTTCATGGCTTCTCTTCAAATGTATTTTTAACCTATGTTAAGTAATGTGTCTTCACGAGCATCGGAAGTACAACACGTGTCGTTCACTTGACGGAATATTTTGGTATTTAAAACGTTGAAATAACCTTAGATGAATAGTTTTTAATTATTGTAACATAACGCCAAGGGACTGCATGGATAACGGGGTGGGCAGAGAGCGCACAGTGCTATAAATCTCCATTCTTACAGACCATATCTGCTTCTTGTACCTGGACTATATACACACATGTGATATAATTTTATATTTTTCTATATTAAATGCTGTGAAACGTTAGTGCCCAAGTGTCCGTATGCAATTTACTATTTAATACTTAACCTTTAAGGATGGTGGCCCAATGGCACAATTGATGACCCCATGACTTCGATGTTTTCCGAGGTATCAACGTGTAACTTGCTTATCATACTATCTATGTTTCTTTCTGGTTAAATTTAAAAGTTAATTGTAGTTTTTTTCTTATTTGAAACCTCAAGTAAGTAAATAAGGGATGAATATGCATAAAAAAATTACTATTTTAAAGAAAAGAACGATGTAAAAGTAAATTAATTAAACCAACCATGCAATTTAGCGGAATATATGCGCACAAAGTAGCAGGTCCTTCCAGTACATCATATTAAAGGAAAAACAACTTTAACAACAATTTATGGCAACATTATAGGTATTAAATACATGCGTGTTAACTTTTGCCGGTAATTTATTGTCCTGCCATTTGATTGTTGTCATCGGAACAGGTAATAAACATGTTACAACCTCGCTTCGTTTATTGAGACATTACGCGTAGTTGAGGCGCGAAAAACGACAAAATCGTCGCGACGACGACGACATTTGATGACATATTAAAATTTCGTTTCCGATGGATCTATTTCTGACGTTAGAAATATTAGGGACGTTATATGCGGAGCAATGTATCTGAAAACATCCGTAAAAAGGACAGACAAATACACTAATGTAAGTGGTTGCTCCACTATATTACTAATATATCTATTCCTGCATTCCTTTTATCAATTAATACTAAATTATTAACAAGCTAATTAACGACTTAATGTAACTATGTTTCGTAAATACACTGTTCAAAATCCGTTGCAGATATTCATAATTATATTTAATCTCTTCACATAAAATAAACCAAATTATTTAAAAGACACCTCCATCATATTGGTATAACATGACTTAGAATGTACACTGGTTTTTTATTTATATTTTTTTAATATCCAATATGTTTCTTCGTTCTACTTTTTTGATATATTTTTTGTCACACTCTCAGCATGTTACACATAACAAAAACTGTGTATGTTGTAGTTTTATATTTAATTCATCCACCGCCATTAATTACACGTTACACATACATGCTTAACACATTCATAAATTGTAATTACACATAATACTTATGGTATATCTAGATCTTGCCACTACCTTAATAATGAAATGTAGGTAAGAGCTAAGCACCGAGATTGAATATTACATATTTAGTATCTCGAAATGTACAGTAAAAACTTTGCGAGTGTTTGATCTGGTTTATTAATGTCCATTTGTCCCTTAATGGATATTCCTTTTACCCTTTAAAGTTCTGAACGATACCTGTTTTACTTAATCAAATTGGCAAGATCCTATCTTAGCGCCATTAAAATATTGTTAACGATTGCCCTCTGTTTCGAATTCAACTGCGATTTAAATTTCCATATTGCGCTATACTCGTTTTATGATATAATATTCCTCATTTTTTGTAATCTTGTTCATACTTTGACAGCATGGTAGAGACTTAATCCTTCTCATTCTGAGAGGAGGGAGGAGAGGGAGTAAATTGAGAAATATTTTTAACTCAATCTACGCGAAGGTTTGATTATACGAGTAGGTATTTGATTGGACGCCTTTTAAACATCACACCATAATTTTATAGCTTTTTCCGTTTCGAAATTGTATGATACATTCGCTTGATATAGACATGTAATGTTTTCAATGTACAGACTGGAAACTACTTCCTTATTTGTACGTATAAATTATAAATTAATTATTTTCTTTTAATGTCGTAACACCGAACATGACACGGTTACCTTATTAGACGGAAATTGGTTGTTGAAATTCAATTGAAATCGGTTGTCTACATTATATTGCTTGTTTAATTTGTTAAGATATGATAGCAGACGTCAAACATTGACAAGCGTTAAAAAAGGATGAAGGCCTTCGTGACAGCTTAGAAAAGTATGACAGAGGCCTCAAAGATCAAATGTAAAGTGTACCATGCTAATATTATTAAACTGCAGTTGAGATTTGTGGTAAATAATAATAATTCATAATTCGAATGTTGATGAATAATAACAATAATTCAAAATTCGAATGTTGATGAATATCAGTGTCTAGGGAGATTAAGACACATCTATCTGGAGTAGTTCTGATATTATCTGTCAGGAGAGTCGGAAGTCTCCGAATCCGGCCGTAAAAATAGACATATCTGTGTCACACTGTGCTCTCTGCCTACCCCATACGGGATCTGACACGAATATATAATAATAATAATAAAGATATTATATTAACGAAACAAAAATCTTATAAGCGCGGTAACACGGGCGAGTATATTTAGACACAAAAGCTGTGAGCGTCAAATTGTTTAAATTAGGACTTCCTTCAAAGAACAGGACTCGTGTAAGGGCAGTGTTGGAATTGTTCGGTTAAATTGTTTTATGGCAGTGAAATTTTGTTACAATTTTTTCGAATTAGATTAATATATATTGAGCATTTAAAGATGTCTAAATGTATTGTGCTATATTTAAAAAAAAATGTTATTTATTGCGTTATTTTTATAGAAAATATTATGAAGTATGCATTCAAATATCTACCGGCTTAACTGATGATTTTTAAGGATGCCCCGGTTAGTGTCAGAGCAAACCAAGGTTCTCCTTCATGAGCTCTTGCCTATGGCGAGGTCGCGGCTTACGTTATTTATACGCATTCTGTACATCATTTATTTATGTAGATTTTCACGACATGTTTGTTAGTAGAGAAGTATTCATTAAATTCTTACATAGATAAATTTGTAAACATTCACTTAGGTATAATTTCGAAAATATCTTTGAATCATTGATAAATATTTATACACACACAACAGCAGCGATATTATCATGTCACATATACGGGTTTTTGAATAAATGTATTGTATTTTTTAACGGAAAGAGATTGAGCGTAGGAGACGTGAGGCGGACTTCACAGTGATTTGGAAATATGTTTCCTGTACTTGTCCGTGTGTCCAGTGTATTAACGTCTGTATTGTTTACTTTGCGTGTATGCGTAAAAGAGTTTTCATATCGGTGGCGAAATATGAATAAAATATAGGATTATTGTCGCATCCATTTTTATTGTATTTTTTTCAAATTTTTTAAATCAAAAGCATGAATACTATTTTATACGACTTTTCCTTAAACGAAATTAAAAATCATGTGACACGGTTTCGACTTTTTGAGTATATTGACATTTATTGTTAAATGTAGTCGTAAATACCATAGACAAATAACCATAAGCAGATTTATCATAGACATCCATACGATATAATTATATAACTTCTAGGTCATTGATTTTGTATATGAATGTCCCCGTTGAATTAACATAATCATGTTTCTTCGTAGGGACCCTACTAGTTGAGGAATTATAATCATCAAGATCATCACCATGAATTGATTTAATTTATACATCATTACCTACATTATTTTGTTAGCAGCGGTTATTTTAATTAGCTGTACTCGGGCATAAAGTACTCTCTATTCGAGGCTGACCGTATAATTCGTCGGTCAAAACAGGAAACACTACTCCATGTATGTGCAGACGAGTGTCGGCAAGTGGTATCATAAGTATGCTGACTATTGTAGAATTCACTCTCAATAGGGTTGTTACAGTATTTTTATTGATTGACTCGACTCGTTGGTCGAGTGGTTTAGAACGCGACTGCCGATCGGAAGGTCCTGGGTTCAAATCCTGGGATGGCTACTATTAGATTTTTCTTAGTAAATTTTTTATTTAAAATTTCTTATCGTGGCTCGGAGTCTGGATGTGGGCCCGGTGTATGGCAATAGACTCACCACCTATTCCATAGTGGGACGTAGATGTTACTGGTGAAATTTTAGTGAAACGTTCACTCTTCTGCTTACTTTTAAATGTTGTAAATATTATAAAGATGTAAGGATGTAGATTGTTATCTTTAGCGTAAACGTAACTTCACGCCTGTAATCCCCGAAGAGGTAGGCAGAGGAAT
>DWFO01002615.1:0-13453 GCA_018246595.1 Mimoniades nurscia nurscia | reverse complement strand
TCTGCATCTTTTTAAAATAATGTAATATATTATATTATGTAATATATTATATATTATTTAAAATAATGTAATATAAAAATAATGTAAATTATAATTATTAAGCCTTAGAACTTATATTAAGCCTTAGAACGTCTATGTCTTGCATGTAATCTGCAATTGAGTAATAGGCTTTATGACATTATCGAAGCTTAACGAATTTCTTGAATTTACAAACTGACAAACTTACCACGTCGTTTGGTAGTTTATTATAAAAGCGTTTACTTCGACCTACAAACGAGTTAGAAACTTTATGAAGCCTAATAGTGGGCACTGCAAGTTTATTTTTATTTTTTAAATTTAGTTGATGGAGATCACTATTCTTCTTAAATTTGCTAAGATTTTTCGGAATATACCTCAGGTTATCACAAATATATTTGAGAATGAATAGAGAATCGTACATTGGTCTCATGAGCGCACAAAGTTGTATTTATGATACTTTTATTCAAAATTACCATTAAAGTGGGTTCAAAAAACATCTCCAACAAATCAAAAATATTATCCTTAATCGCTTGCTAGTTCATGGTGGTGCTCCATAGTAACTAAGGCCGACGAGGCGTTAATAATTTGTACATAAAATAACGTTGGAAGCAAAAAGCCGTGTTTGGGTACAGTGAAAAATACCTGCTGAATAATTTGAAATCTAATATGTTTCCATGAAAAATTTATTGAAATTTTTATTATCACTTGACCGTTTAATTACTTCATTTTATGATATTATTCCCGGAGCTCCCATGTTTCTTGTTCCTGTCCTTTCCCGTTAAATGAAATAATTTAATTTTCAATAATTTTAACACAATTGTCTTCTTCAAGTGGTCAAAAGATAAACAATCATTGTCAATGCGTTGGCGGTATCTTCAACATTGCGTAGAAATGAGTATTTAATCACAGTCGCAATTTATAATTCAAAATTACAAATTGTTTTGAAATTTAGGATCACTATGAATTAGTATAACCTGAAACATTTTATTTCGAGTTTATCGTGTTCATCAAACAGATTGTTTTAATGTTTAACAAGATGAAAATAAGTTTTATCGTTAAAGATGAGTTACTTTGAAAAATTTATATTGCTCCATAACATATTCAAGGAACATTCTTTGCTGTGCGTTGTCGGTGGGATTCGTTCCCGATTTATAACCATGAAGGTACAACAATGAAGTCGTTTTTTTATTAGCTACATTTTACGAAATAATTTCCTTGAGGTTTAAAATTTACCTGACTTATGTTTCGTCGAAAATTTTCGATAATTATTTTTTTATGTAATGTATTTATATTTAGGATAGTTTAAGATCAGTTACATACAGAAATCTATGAGAGCAAATTTTACTAAATATCCATCCAAAATTTAGGTATTATGAAGACGATTGAAACGATTTTAAATAACATTGCAATTCAGAGCAGACGTCAAGTAATACAAGATATTAAAACCAGGTAGAACCAGTACTGTAGTAGCCAGACCTCAAATAAACATATTCAAAGACAAAAAATGTCTAAATACGAGTACATAAAAACATTTTCTATCCGAACTATACTATTCTCGAATCAAGTTAATCACACACAAACTTTCATAAAAATCGTTCTAGTCCTTTAGGGGTAGATCAGTTTCAAACACACGGATAGAATAAATTTACATATAAACTCCCCATTAATAGGTTATCGCGTGAATACAATGAATTTACTGTCCATAAATCTAACAATCGATATCTTTGTAGATTCATTGCGCCAGTACAAGAAAAAAATTAAACTGTTTTATCTTAAATGACACCCATAGTTGTATATTTTATTTCAATATTAGGTTTAGTTACTATTTAATTTTAATTTATTTTTTAGTTCAATTTTATTATATTCAATTTTATTCATTTTTACTCTTATTTATAAATTTTAATTTATTTTAAATAGAGTTGAAAAATTTGATGCATTTTAACAATGATTTTATGCCTGAATTTGATTTGGCTGGTTAGATTTGAGTTGATTAGCATGTAATTGTTATTATTTTAATTTTCGATGATTTTCTGTATTTTAATGTGAATTATAATGAAGAATAATTTTAGAGGTATACTCATATTTTCTTTGAATTTCTATAGACTGACATGGAAAATTATAATATTGAATAATAATATCGAATAATGTAATTACAAAAGTGAGTAATGTAAAACATTTCTTAGAACTAAAGCGTCTAAATTATGAATGTCGTGCCCACCTGTAATTGCGGGTACACGACCCATTACTTATCGTGTGTGTTACCCATGTTTGTTTTTGTGTACCATGTGTTGGTGAGCCTGTTTAATAAATAAATAAAAAATAAATAAATAAATATAAAGATATTTAATGGATAGTGCGTTTTACTTACATAAGTCACTTATTTCCGCGCACCTTTAAACGCTAAGAGCTTGTAATCCCTTTAAGGTTTCATTTAGTCCACAAATAAGTATTACAATGTTCTTTAGTTGTATAACTGTTACTCGTTACTCGCTACACAATATATCATCATTGTTAGTCTAATAATGTGAATATTTATCGATAAAAAGTATTGTTTATGTATGTTTCATAATTCAAATCCATCTTATACGCAGATGGGCCCTCATCTGGATACCGCTATTAGTATCAGAAATGTCTGATTCATTACTGCTTTTGAATGTAGTAGGCAGTTTTTTCGCTCTCATTGCAGCGCTTTTTTATTATTATTTTTGAAGGAAATGTGGACCAAAATTCAATCACACGTTCCAAAGTTGACACTAGCGCAGTTAACACGTGTGGAACCTAAATTTGACTCAAACAATTCAAATGAAGAACAGTTTCCCCAATACTTTTGGCAAAGTTACATTTAAAATATAACAAAATTATCGTATTTATGAACTAAAAAAACGCTCTGTAGTAAATTATAAATTGCAAGTTTATTGTTGCTGCATATTGGAAAATTTTAGGAAGGCATTGTTTTAAAACAGTACATACAGTTAAAATGGTAGATAAATACGAGTTGAAAAACAAAACTAAGTACATTCAAATTTTTTAGTAAATAAAATGTAGTTACATTTAAAAAAGTGACGATAGTGAATAAGGAAATCCGTGTACAAAAGGTCTATAACTACGTTTGAACTAAAGATAACTTAAGTCCAATATCTATTGAAATAAAAATACTGCTAATTAATATTTGCTTAAAACAACCGGCGCATGGACGGCACAGCGGTTTGCGACGATTGCTTTCAGATTTTTGATGTGAAATCGCGCATGCTGTCCCTACTGAACTACAGCAGCGACTGCAGCCAATCGACGTGATAACAATTGATAGACTTTTTTCTGTCGGTTGCGTCCGGTCTACTTTTTACGCATAAAGCTTTGTACTACAGGCATGTCAACCGCGTCCAGGTTTTTAATGAATACAGACATATTTATTCCACCATGCTAGGCTCTCTTGTCTCAATCACGTGCCTTCAATTATCTAAATTAATTATTTAACTTCTTGAAAGTATCGAAATGTTTAAAAAGCAAAAACCGCAAAACCGCAGCATTTATGGTTTAATTATATAATAATGTTCCCCATTTTTCAAAATTCTCCTGTAATAGATATTAAATTAAATATCAACAGAATTCCCCTCTTCAAACTTCAAAACATTTGTTTTAAACATTCAGATTTCAACAACATTTTTCATCCCCCTTTTAAAAGAAACCCTCACTAATCATCCTCGAGCAATTCATATTCATCTACCATTTCATAACATTACATTTCGCTATCCCTCATATTAAACTTGATGAAATTAACAACGTCACGTAAAATATATGAGCATAAATTCTCTTTTAAATTACCTCGTGTACAGAACCTTTTGTGAAATGAGGCGGTGCGATCGAGTTTTTGTCTGCTAAGCGAAATTTATGGCATATGATTTTATTTGTGCCGGGGATGGCGGGGACCGTTCATGGGTGTTCCGATTAACGGTTTCATCTTCCCTCATATAACATTTTAAATTTTGAATACTAATATTTAGTTTAGGGGAAAACTGCATACGTTCAGCAGTAAACTCAACTGTTGATGATGATGTTGATGGTGATGATGACGATATTGATGACGATGTTGGTGGCGGTAACAGTGATGATAGTGGTGAGGGCGATGATGATGAGTGCTTAGTTCGATAAGTCTACATAAACCGGTTAACAAGTTGAATGTCATAATTAATCTCATGAAGGTACAGAAAGATACAGAAGTGCTTTGGAGATAGTGGCACTTAATATTGGATATTTTATGTGTTTTTAATGCTAGCATGGTATATTAACTTCTGCATCGAAAACTCTTAATTTTAATTTCAAATAGGTATGATTTCTGACATAATAAGAAATGATACCATATAATACAGTACAAGAGAAAGTTATAGATAAGGGGATGAACATTTTAGATTTAGGTGAGTCAATTGTCATACTCCAGGCCCAAATTCAAATCCAGACTTCAAGCCTCTACTAGATATATTAATTAAATATTCTAAGTTAGAAAAATTCGACAGTAATCAACGCGTTATTTGATCCTTGGATCTCCTGATCGGAATCGCGTTTGCAAGCACACGACCAACGAGGCTACTTTTATTTTATTCATTTATACGTATTACTTAAGTTTACGCGTATCCAATTACTTTGAATCAAACAAAAATTAAGAATGCTTATAGTCTGAAAAACATGGCTGAAATTCTGAGCTAGTAGAATTTATACTTGTAGCCCTTTGTGTCCTGGTAATACCAGAAATAACCTCTATAGTCATACCCGTACCTTAGCTTTTCAGTAACACGAGCTAGAGTGTTTTATCCATGTTTACGGTAATCTCGCTTTCCTTCGACGTTCCATCATGTGATTTTACAGGTTTTTTAGTAGCTGCCGTAAAACATAGTTTCCGTGTACATCGTAAAATGTTTGGGATCATTTGCTGCGTACGGAAAAAAAATCGGAAAAAGTTTCACTGAAAGGGTTGGCAACAAAAGGTAACGTCGCTAGCATAAAAGGATCGATGGTTTTTGATAAACGATTGTTCAGTTCGTTCAATGCGTTAACCATTAATTTTTTATATGTTGCTGATTTTTGCGTTCGTGAATGTCAGATTTCTCAAAATTTCGTACACTTTTCGTGTCAACCTTATATTTCTTACAGACTACAATATTTGTTATTCAATTAATATCATTTTAATTATCGTTATCTTTCTGATTACTTTTAGTCAGTTGCGTTTCTTTGTAAGGCACAGGTGACATGTATAGTTAACTTAGAATTAATCTGGCTAGACTCACGTGTGTTTTTTCGGGGTGGCCCGATTAGTTTGTGACCTATACGAGGTCCTTCCTCATGATCTCCCGCCATTTGCAGCGAGGTCGCGGCGGAGTTGATTGAAGTTGCTAAATACTGGTACTAAAATAAAAACATTCCTCTGCCTACCTCTTCGGGGATTACAGGCGTGAAGTTACTTTTTTTAAAATAAAAACAGCAACGAATCACTTAGCATCTTTTTTTTTCAGGATTGCTATTAGGATTGGGCTATAAATAGTTGAGCTATTATTATTATTATAATATTTTCGTAATCATATTATTGTAAGCGTTGATTAGGATTTAGTATACGTGTATTATTTTCGATCTCTGTCCTACTAATTTCATTCAGTCCCATTATTTAACTTTAACACAAGTATATATACAAAACAAAAAGTAGTATAAGTATTATAACACTTTCTTAGTATCCTATTAAATGAAGTACGAAAACTACTCTTGAATGGATTGGCAACAAAAGGGTAACTCATACAAAGGATCGGTGGATTTTGACGCACAATTGTTCTGATATCGATCGCAGTCTAAATTTCTATTTCCCCGTTATAAGATATACTTTTTCTGCCCGTTTGGTTTCTTTTGTCTTTTTTTGTGTTTGGCCAATTTGAATTCAATTATTTATTGTAAATTTTAGGACTTTTATCATCAACTGTATTCCTGTTGGAAGTAAGCAATTGCTGTTTTTATAGATAGTAGTCTTGAAGAAATTAACTTTGGATTAAGTGTAGCGAGGCAGGTTATCAGATTGGCATAATGTATGGATATTTATTGCAGAGTCGTAAACAAAGGAACAAAAATATTAAAAATCTTAAAAAATACGGATCGTATTTAAGTTAAAATAGTTCATTTAAAAAAACATACAGATGTAACATCTACTATAGCGGAATAAACAGTAGAAGACTTAATAAGTGCGAATGATGAAATAAGATTTAATGTATCGTAAAAGGGACTACGAAAGATAATGCAGATAATAATATAAAAAACCTTCGTGAATAATACTGGAATACCGTCTACGTTACAAATGGCGGCTGTTAGATCTAAAATGTAAGTTTCCGTTTCAAAGAGAGAGCTTTACTTCACAATAACGTTTGAGTTCTTTCAACTTCACGTTCAGCTTCAGATTCAGGTTTCGAGATCTCGATACGTTTGAGCGTGATTCCTTTTGGGTAAAACGTTAAACACTTTTCGAGATTCGAGCAAATGTGTGTTTTAATGGTAGAATTGAGCTTCAGTAATGTACTAGGTTATAGACCTTATTTGCATTGTCAGTCATTTAAAAATAGGTTACTTTAATATATTTTAACACTTAACGGACGGGATCCGTAGATTTGCGTGTTTCCATTCTGACTATCTAGGACGGGCCACGTAGATCTAAGGCCGTAAGATAATTATTAAATAATTATACAATTAAAATTCAATAAAAAATATTCATTAATTTCTTAATAATAAACTAGGACAATTACATTGAGATTGAGATAGAAACGCAACGGAAAATTATATTACTAGTGTTTAACTGAGAACATGCGTTGCAAAAACCCACCGACAATAGAATATCTACTGCATATTGTTTTCCTAAAAAATATTATCAAAGTGAGCAAACAATTAGGACATAGTAAGAATAAATAATATATTACACTTGAAAACTGTGTCGCCGTAAAAAAATACTCATGATTTCGCCGCAATTTGGAAAGCGTTTTGTGATAAATTTTTCTAAAAAAATACATCTAAAACACGTGAGAGAGTTGTTTACATGAAAAACAATTCGGCTCTGCATTACTTAATACTTCACTGACGGTAAATGTCGTTGTCAACCCTTGTCAAATAAGTGATGACATTTCGAGGTGTGGATAAATATGATATTAATCTGTATTCTTCTTAAATTTCTTACTGTGACCGACTGACGCAATGTGATTATATGAATAATATTATTAAATTTTAATCGACTCAGATTTATTTTTCTGCGAGACAGGTACTTAATAATAATTATTATTATGTTTTTAATTTAATTTTGTGTATTTTTTGTTTTGATTTGTCTTGTATCTGAGTTAGTGTAATTGGACTTTATGTCCGTTCTAGCTAATGTAAATAAATAAAAAAAATTAAATGGGTTCGACTGCCAATATAATATTCCTGCAGCCTGTTTATTCGTAGCAGTCCTAGGACGCGTTCCGTGGCTTTCAAATAGCTCATTAGATCTGAGGCACCCAGTCAGGTTCTAATTAGTTTAGGATAAGGTGGCCGTTTATCTAGACGTCCCCAAAAAGTTATTTATTTTATTACTTAAAATATATATTTTTTTCTTGAAAATTCCTATTAATTGCTTAGATTCTGGATCTGTGTCTAGTGTGGGGCAATAGGCGCATCTCCTATTCAATAACAAGACATAAACGTAAATGGTGAAACTTGAGAGCGAGCACTAGGTACTCTACCTGTCTCTTTGGCGATTACAGGCGTGAGGTTACGTTTATTAATAGTTTTTGTATTAATTTTCCTATTTTGTACTCACTACTACATTAGATACTTAGTTCAACGAAATATTGCAATTTAGTTATTAAAAACACCTTCGAACCAATCAACGTTAATTTAAAAGGTCGTTAGATATTGTAGGTATTTACGAGTAGTGCCTATTCATTGTTCACTTCTTAGAAGACTACTAGAATGTCGGAGTTTTTCATAACATACCTTATTTCTTACTTGCAAACAGTATGCTCGTGCATTATTTATCACTTCAAGGTCGGTAACTGTCGTTGTCAACCCTCGTCCGTGTAAGTGATGAGCTCCAGACGTGTGGGTGGAATATTGAATCAATTATCGTTTTTCTTGTGTTTCTTTTTGCGAAGCTTGTGGTCAGGATATTGAAGTTTGATGAATTGATCGGTTTTCGGTTAAAGGTCGATAGACATAACACTTTTTCATACCTTGTTTTGTAAACCTTGAAACATTATAACAAAAGCATAGACCACTCTATTGGAATGTCACGAACATTGAAATGATACTCGAATGCGAACACTGCAATGATAATCGAACGTCAGAAAACCTGTTTCAATTTACTCTCTTTATATAGAATTCTTAGCATCATTAGCTTATTTAAGTCTGGATCTTAATCTGGACATGGGCCTCCCCAGAGGCTTTCCTTGTTTAAAATCTTCAAGCTGCGGATTGGCGGTCCCAAACCAGGATTTCTCGCACCGTGTACGCTGCTGCCCTTAGGCGGTCAGGGCATTTAGTTGTACCTACCTATGTATGGATAAACGTCTACCTAGGCTGCAATATATCGCGAAAAGCCGGCGCCGAGTTCAGGCGCCTCTTACAACACCCTAGTATCCTGACATGCTGCCAGAGTCGGAGGATGTCTTCTTTCCCGACACGGATTGATTCTCAATAGTTCACATTCACTCTTTTTTCCATTATTACAAATCCAGATATGCAGATATACGTAGTGGTTGGATCATACTTATAAGGTATCTAAGATAACGAATCTTAATAGTACTGGGATTTCTAATGAACTCATTCTTACATACTTTTAACCCGAATACACAGAAATACAAGGAGTTCACTTTCGCAGAAGAAATAAACGCTGAGGTAATTAATGCCTCTGAATTTGAAGTAAACGTTGTAGGCGAAATAAAAAGTTACAATTGTTATGACTAACTTGTGTTTAAGTCTGAATGCTGGGTGTGGTAGCTGGTTGTACGTATACACTAAAAGCTATCATAAGTGTTAAGAAGGGACCACGTGGTTGTGATCTACTTACTTCAAATACGATCAATACTGACAGTGCTTTCATAAATATAAAAATTTATAAGTAGGTACTATACTTAGAGTCGCATTCAAACGTCGTGGCTGCTGACTGTTTTTTTCTTGGTACTCGTATATATACACAGAACTACTCATTATTCCAATATCTTTTATCCGTAGGTATATCTTATTTTCGTATATCGTATTTGGGTAATAAAATTATATATCTTATAAAAAAACTTGACTTCCAAATTTTATCATGTAATGAAAACAAAATCTCTTTTTTATATGTAACCAACGACCAATGCGTTAGATCTTATCAGGTTTGTTAAAGTCATAACTATTATTATACGTAATACGTAATCAATGAATAATTTGTAACTCCGTTTATCAATCCATCGTGAATGATAAAATTAGCGGTTTTTCATGACTCATGATTAAAGTTTATATATCATACTAATGATAAATTAACTAAATAGCCTATAAGAGAGTAAAATAATATTCGTAATCTGTTAATCTATTTCTACAGGTACATACATTCTCTACCATTTATAATGAGCTGTAAAAAAACTCCTTTAGAAAGTTGTAAGTCAGTTTTTCTGAATCACCACGTTTTGAATATACGGCTTTCAGTTTTCGTTCCAGCAAATTCAAATTTCGACTGAAACACTTAAGGGTCTCATTAGTTACACTAAGTTTATTACAACAGGTATCGATATAATGAAGTAGCTGTTTCATTACAGGACTCAATTAATGGTGGGTCTAGTTACATTTAATCATTTACACGTTGAAAAAGCAGAACTTGGAGAAAATATTCAGACCGACCGGAAAAATAATGCTCAGATATAAGAAGGTTAAAAGTATATAATTTAATATCCTCTTACCTACACCATCACAAATTCAGAAGCAGAGTAACTAGTAATTTACAGCCTACTAACGGTGTACTTCTTGGGGATTACTAGCGTGACGTTACGTTCAGATTATTACATGCATACTGAAATAACGTATAAAATACAATATTACTAACAAGAGGCAGCGATTGCAATATAGCACGTAACTTAATATTCATTCTGTGCTTCCAAAAATTGAAGAAGTTACTAAATATGTATATACAATTAAAATTCTTAATCTCAAATACTACAATTAACAAACATAAAGTACAATTGCATTTATACCTATGTAGAGGCATGCATTGACGGACGTTGATAAATAATTAATCGTAACAAAATGCCCCAGAAATAAATACCGTTTCTTATATTTATATAATTTTTTGCTAATCCAATAATGTTCATCTTTGTTTATTATTATTGCGTAATAGGACTATTGCATAGAATGACAGGAATAAATAATGAATTAATCCAAGTTATCGAACATGTTGTTCGATATCTAATGTCTGAAATACTTTTCTTTAGTTCACCAGTATTTTCTTTGAACATGGAACATTTATGACGATTTCGCAATGTTTTACCTACCTCAAAAATTCTCCAACTCAATACACCACACACTGTAAATCTAAAACTCCGTATTGTCGTACTCCTATGATTTGTACGGATGTTTATGTTCCCAGGATTCTCACAAAGGCTTAGAGAATTAAGTCGCGTGTTAAATACAATGGACGTGTAACAATTGAAATGCCTGTGTTCAAAGGGTCTGGAATTTCTCTTTTAGAATATTGTACGAAATTTTGTCCCCAACTCTACGATAAATGGGACGTTTGTTCCTAGTTTGGATTCTTCAGTTCATAGAATGGGCAGTAAATTTGTTTCATCTTATGTACAGGTTAAAATAATGGCAGAATTAATTTTGAAAGGGACACTTCAAGAATTGTATGGAAATAACATAATTGTAACGTTCTCATTTAAAATCTTTGTAACCAGTTGTGCGATTTACACATCACTTTCACTTAAATATTCACGTTATAAATCAAATTAGGAATATTAAACATATAAATTAAGTGCCTAAATTTATATCTATTAAAATTATTCTTCTTTCGCGCAATAAATATCGCGATAGCCGTTAAAGAGGTACTGCATTTCAATTAGTCGAATATTAATCCAATATTGCGAGCAACACTGTTGTGTTATTCATCCAAGATAAACATTGCAACTAATTGATTAAAATTCGAGTGACTTAGCACAACAAATATTTATAACCGTGCTTTTCAATATTATGACATGATTACATAAAGAAATAGCGATATAAATACGACTCCAGTTTTCGGATTGAGAGTAAAATTTTGTATCTAATTATCATTAATCGAAACTGGCCATGAGTGAGTATGAATATTCTTCAGTGGCTACTACAGAATATATTTCACTGGCTATATGTACTGCTAATACTTAATCGTGGTAATTAGTTAACTCTAAAACTTACTCTAAAACGGGGTCTTAGGTATTACTACCACTTAAAATATTTCTTCAAATTTACATAGATTTAAGTTATCCTGGGGATTGGGCACAACTTTTTTCTAAACTTAAGAATTAAATTAGAATAAATTTGTTTCCGCGTATCAGATTCTTCGAACCGATTCATAACCCTGCAAGTACATCAACTTGGCTATGGTTGCAACATTCGTGTTTTCAGTAGTTTTACCTGGTTCAAGATCTTCGTTACTGATTAAGTACCCACAGGTATTCTCAATGGCAACAGATATTGCTTTAAATTATGATTGTCGTACTATACTAAATTGTGATAAAGCACCCCGTGGTTTCGATATAGCAAATTTAGTAACGTATCTCGATGTAGGAGCATGTTTTAATTAGTCGAAAATTAATTCGACATCGCCGGCAATAGAGCAACGTGATTCGCGTGCGCCTAACAAAATACTTAATTAATTAAAATTTAGAAGATTTAATGCTCAACGTACATGGTGTAATTAAATGCGCGTGAGAACAATAAAGGAGCTTTCGTTGTTTTAGTATGTAGCAGTAGCGGAATGAAGATTTCGTTACTTACTCGTAAGTGGCCTGAAAGCTCTGTGTAAGGATGAGTACCATCATTTATTCCTACTATTAGCAGCTAAGTGCTAGCGTTTACTATTATTTTCAATGTTATTCAGGTCCACTAGATGTAATATGTAGACTACGGCAGCCAATCTGCAGGTTTGTAAGTAATAATAAAACCGATAAGACTTACAATATAATTGCCAAAATATAAATTTTATTAGAATTCAAGCCTCAGCACGCACTATGTTGAATTTAAAATTATAGTAATACTTCGACGTTACATACGTAAGCTCGTTGGTATTCCTGTTTCTCATTAATATTCATGTTAAAAAAGTTGTTTTTTTGTAACAATTTAAGAACGTTTTATTTATTCAATTATTTAAACAGTTCTTTGACAGACAATTATTTGTCCGTAATACAAGGCTATTCTTGTATTACGGATTTCTTCTTGTTGCAGGATATATTTGTAGTCTGTGACATCACATTTGCGAGGTACATGAGTTGCATATGACGCACGTGGCCCAATTTGAGTACCTGTGAAAAAATGATCGTGAGTTACGTAAGAGAAGCCATAGCTTAGATACAGTGTAACCCTTGTAACCTTTACATCCTTTCCTTTTATTGTCGCTAAAATCAATTTTCATATACATATATTAATAACCGAATCGTAGTGTATATATTACATTCTATCTGAGATTATCACCGTATAGTTTAATAATCTAAACGTACGTAAAATCACGCCTGTAATCTCCGAAGAGATAATCAGAGGAGTGTAAAATAGTTCCATGTTTCACGAGTTATATTTACGTCCCACAATGGAATAGATGGTAAGTCTATTGCCATACCCCGGGCACGTATCCAGAAGCCTAGACACTACTAGAAAATGTAAGCTAGAAAGATCCAATAGTGGCCAAGCAGGGATTTGAACCCATGACTTATCAATCAGCAGTCGTGCTTGCAACCACCACGAGCTAGGAGGCAGTCAATAATCTGAACAATAGTATCTAATCAACTTGTGATACAATATCCACTGCCTGTAACATCTTTAAAATTGGAATGCAATATCAGACCTTACTGCTTAGCGGCTGTAATTACTATGACGTTGGCGATCTTCATTTGATTCCAAGACATAAATTTCTACCGCATTTACAAAGCGAATGCAAAAAGTTTCATCTTCTCCTGTGAGTTACACAACCTGTCTGCGAAGATATTTCAGCCGACATTTATAATAAACTGCTCCTTGCTCGGTACAATAACTTGTAACGGCTACGGACGAAATGTTTTATGTATTCTTATTGTTTTGTTCGTATGTAAATATTTCTGGATGCTACTCATGTGCGAAACGAGATATTTACTAGGAGATATGTATATATAAAAAAGTAACTTCACGCCTGTAATCCCCGAAGAGGTAGGCAGAGGAATGTAGAACATTCCCACGTTTCACC
>DWFO01002614.1:0-13454 GCA_018246595.1 Mimoniades nurscia nurscia | reverse complement strand
GGGCTTTGAAGTAACGCGAGATGCGGAGGTTCTTTCCCACCAACCAGTAATAAATGCAAGTGCGTTTCGCCATTTCTTTGCATCGTTCTGGTACGCCTCTCGCTCATGTCTTGTAGCTCGATATCGCCGGGTCCTACTCCTGAATCTGGGGTGAGAGCTGTTCCCAGCTTTCTGATGTCTGGACCCAAGTAGTGAGGATTGCTGAATCCCATAGACACTCCAGAAAGTCGATTGACCTTTTCGGCGCTCGCGTAATCTGACGTAGACATTTCGCCTTCGTCTTCTGTAGTTTCTGTAACTTCAGTAGTCTCTTTTGTGAACCTGACTGAGGCAGATTTTGGTATCGCTACTACTTTAGTCTTCTTATGTTCCGTGTGACCGTTTGTTTCTATTTTAAAGTTTACCATCTCGCGTTTTAAGTCCTCCTCCTCTTCGGAATCCAGATAAACCAGCTTCGTCGCTTCGATCGGAGACAGAACTGGCGTCGGAAGAACCATGTCTGCAAAATCAGGTACCGAAATGGGTTCCCGTGACATGTCGGAGCGGAATCGTTCTGCGGTTTCGCATAGTTTCGGTCCTTCGTCACCGTCGGCGGGTTGTCGCTCGTCAATAATGTACGCGGATCGTGACTTGGAGATCGAGGGAGGCTCCTGTCTAACGAGGCTCTCAGTGGAGTCTTGATCTCCGGCGAGCACCGTGTAGGAGCAGCGCGCGGCGCGTCGGATGTGGAAGGACGATAGCTTGGAGATCTCGCGTAGAAAGCCGGCGGGCGGCTCGGGCCGGCCGCGCGCCCCCCGCGCCTCGGGCGCGCTGCGGCCGCGCACCGCGCCCGCCGCGCCGCCACCCGCCACCAGCAGCGCGCGGCTGTCCGTGCGAGGGGATGGCCAATGTACACTCTGCATAATTCTTTCCCAGGTCTCCGTAGCTAGTAGGAGAGAAGTTGATTTTTATTGCGTGCTCGAAAATCTGATATATAATAGTCAATGTTACTATTTAAGGTTTTACCGAAATGGAATCTCCATAATTCGTTAGTGGGATGCCCTGCAGCTTCACCGCCGAATATGTAGAGGTGAGCCCCGGCGCGCAGTCCCGCGTGCCCGCTGCGCGCGCTCGGCGCGGGTTTGGTGGCCCGTACTTGCGTCCACACCCGGGACACTGCAATCGATCACAAATCGGCATTCACTGTATATATAAATGAGTAGGTGTTTACTAATTTTATTGTCGACAGTAACGAAGCTCTACTATTCTTCTACTAACTTATTTCTACTGACTATTAACTTCTATTATTGACAGGAGGTTAGGGAAGCTTTTGTGAAACCTGAAAAGTTGCAAGTATATGAACTAACTAGTGTCATAGTGCCAGAGGTCGCTACAGTCACGGAGGTCGCACTGGCCGCCGTGCACGTAAAGGCGGTTATCGTGCAGAGCAGCCGCGTGCCGATGGCGCGCCGGGCCCGCGGTGGCCGTGCGCACTTGATGCCACGTTTCGGATTCTGAACATTTATTGAAATACAGATTGTAATAAATTACTATGATATTACGCTACGTTTAGTACTTGAAATATCTTTGCCTGATAACGCAATAGTATTTGCGTAATAGTGCGATACATTGTATTGTTTACGAAATTAATATAGGTACATGTATATAAAGGGTACGAGGCAGATAAGATCAGACATTCGTCCTGAATACATTTACCATAATGGAACGCCCAGAGTTCCTGGGTGGAGCCTCGTAAGTCCTTGTATCCGCCGTAAATCAGTAGACAGTCCTTCAAGGCGTGCGCGGAGTGACCGCGGCGGCCGCGCGGGCCGGGCGGGCCGCGGGCGTCCTTCCCGCGCCGTCTCAGAGTGGAGTAGTGCGGTTGGCCGCTTTGGCCGGCCAGCTTACGCCATACTTGAAGCTGTATGGTAGGTACATTACGTAATGAATTTGAATTTGAACCACGAGGGTTTGATATATCTTGATTAAGATTTAAAATGTACTGAATTTCAAGTTTCGAGTTTTTAAGACGACCTTGCCTTGCCTACCAATTGGTTACAGAGCAAATCTAGGGTAAATTTTAAAGTGTCTTTAATATTAAATTTAAAGTTATCTGTCGAGAGCAATAAGTATTTTTCTTCGACAATACAGGTGTAACGTGAGACCTCCGTATCATATATCCACAGAGGAGTCTCATTGGACAGCGCTCCAGCCTCTCCTCCGAACACGTAGAGCTTGGTCTCGTGTGCAGTAGCGGTGTGCTCTTGGAGGGACGGTGGCGGGTCACCGCGCGCTGCCAGCCGTTCCCAACGACTGGTGGCTAAAAGGAATGAGCACAGAAGTAAAGTAATTAGAGCAACGATAAATAAATCATATATATTCATTTACTTGTATTTTCCAATATCAAGTATATATCTATATATTTATGTACTTCGACAAAGATCTGTGTGTGATCACAACTTTATCCCTTTGTTTAACTTAAGCTTCCTATTTTGCCGAACACTCAAAAAAAATGCGATTCTCTGAAACGAATTACAACAATAATGACGTAGTCTGTGTAATGCTTACTGGAAATCCTAATGGGTCCTCGTGAATCGTAACCAACTCTCGACCCAATTAACCCTCTCAATTAAGCGTAGCCATAGAAAACTGCTGTCGCGGACAGACCGGAGTACCTATAGATGTACTCAGAGATATATCGAAGAGAACTTTGATCTATTTTCCGCACTCTTTTTTTTCTAGAAACAAGTTCTTCAGAATCGACGTATTATGATGGGACAAGAACTTAGTTATCATAAAAGATGTTCGTTGATTTTTACGAATTTACTCTCGGTGCTTTTGTGACACAGCACTGGTTATTGAGAAAGTAATTAATAGGAATTATGTATATAATAAATTAGGGTGTTGAGTGAATTAGGTAATAAGATTAATAATAGGTAATAAGATTAATAATGAAGATTTGTGAGTATGTCAATATTTTCTAAGAAGGATTAAAATGAATTTGTAGTCTGCCAAGCCTGTTCGCTTTGTGACGCTAGCTGGAGATTTCCTGGAATTCCTTTCCTGGATTTCCTGGAAATTTCCTTTTCTTGTGAGCAAATTTTACTTGGACCTTCATTATGAAGACACTTCTTGCTCTATATTTTAATAGCTTGTTCAAAAGTTACAACATGTTTTTACTTGGAAGTAAACGGGTCATTATCATCATCATCATCAGCCTGTTGCAGTCGACTGATGGACATATGCCTCCCTTGAGGGGTTACGCCTATAATTTAAATTTACTCGTGGGGTAAAAGTAATAAATATAAAAAAATCAGTTCCTGTATGTGTGATAGGTATTAAGTTCTACATGGCAAAGCAAAAAATTTAATAGGTAAAAATTCCAATCCAGTAACGTTTACGATGTATGTATTTTGAAAATAAGAGGTTCATGATCTTGGAAGTTTGCTTTGCGCATTGCTTTACACAGGTCAATTATTGGATGTTCTCGTTTCACACTAGCTGCAAGGCATTTTTGGCATAACATTATACGAATTGCTTACCTAAACAATATCTCCAGAAGTCTCTGAGGGGTACGGAGCCGCCAGCTCCGCGGCCTCCGAGTATGTACACGTAGCGACCGAGCAGAGTGGCGGAGTGCTTACCGCGGGCGCAGGGAACTGCTCGCGTCCCTGCGCCACTGGTTTCCATTGTTGTCCACATTTCATCTGACCGCAAAAGAAAAAAATTAGTTCTTCCATTATTTTTAATCTATCTGAAATATTTTTTGCAGAATAATGCTGAACATCAAAATAGTTAGCCATGAATTTTATATGAAATGATCGTTGCACTTGTTAGTATCTACTGCATTCGACATTTTAAAGCTAAATTCTAATATTTTTCATCTGTTGCTCTAATATGTACTATTAATATCTAAATCCAGTACATTTTGTCTATTATATTCTGTTACAGGTATGTACATACTATTCTTTCATTGTATCTTATTAATCAGAACATTTTTATAACCAGCTAATTGCACATAAACTCAGAGCCTTCCATATGGTTTTTGGGCACATTTCTATAACGAGTACCTACTATCCTATATCATTTACTTCCGTAATCGAATTCTTTCGCTAACAATTACCTACGTCACTCGGAACTTCAAAGACATTTCCCGTCAAAGAAATGCGTTATGTCTTAACTCTCCCCTCGAGAATATGTACTATGAAGTATTCCATATGCACGGTAAATAAAAGGACTCGGCGTCCCTAAGGGCTCGTTGCTGGACCCCCGTTGTTCCTCGTCTATAAGTAAAACTCATTGACAATAAAGTCCCCTTTTGTCGTTGAAGGATCTATTCTCTAACTATTTTTATCTAAATGTCAGTTAACCACTAAATAAAAGATATCTACGAGACCTATGAATTTAATAAACATACTAAGATCTATTTTGAGAAATCAAAAAAAATAATGAGACATGCTGGTTTTGAAATCAGTAGGTATTCTTGTGTGTATACGCATAAACGTAAATCGTTTCATCTTAAATTTTGTTTAAAATATATGTAGATAAGAGTAATTAACAATGTTTCTACAATATTAGTAACCATAAATTGTGATTGAGATCAAAATAAAATAAATCCGCAGAGACAACGCGGCGACGCGATAACTTTAAAAGTGAATGAGTGTGTTCTGAATAAACTTTTGTACTGTGTATGTAGGTATCTTCCTTGTCTAACGATTATATAATACTTCAGCAACAGCAATAGTACAAATAGGACCTTTTGTATTATTTATTACAACAATGAATACTTTTATTTGTCACAAATGTAAAAGTACCTACATCTATCGGACAATTTTGAAAATGATTACTTCATAGTCAATGTAATTTTTATCCACAAAAGCTGATAGTCAGATATTGTATTCGTGCAGAATACTATTTTTCGTATCAACATCAAAATCTCACAATACATATACTGTAAGGAATATAATCATAGTTGCAGTAACAATTTTTATAAGTTATGAATCATTATACAGTAAACTATATACAACAGGGTTCACAAGCAAAATTCAGATAGAAAAGCAATCTTAGCGAGGAAGAATTGTGACCTAAATCTCTTACAGTGCTTTCATAACTGTTATCGTTTATTACAAATTCGCGAAGGGGACGCTTTCCTGTCTAGCGCGAGTACGGCTCGCTGGAGTGTTGCCAGCTCAGTAGGTAAATCCTACTCCATGAATGAATGACGGCTGAGATACGGATCGCGGCGAGGCTGAAAGCGAGTTTCAAGGTAAAAGAATCAACATGTACGTTTATACGAATTAGAGATTTGGATTAAATAAGATTTCATAGATAAGGTATAAGCAAGGTAAAAAAGTAATCAGTAATATTATTTTATTTTAAGACACATCGGAACAATATTTACCTGCTGAGCGGTCGTATGCATATATGTACATACATACGTATACCACTTTAGCTGGCATAAGTCTTTGTGGAAAAACTCTATTTCTCAGATTAATAGTTATTATTATTAATACTATATTCTCCAGCTAGGGGAGACAAAGTACAAAGGGTGCCAAAATCCTTACAGACCTGCCGAGCATCTTATACATTCGTTACTCTCTTCATACACGCTTGCCAGATTGCAGATTCATAGACTCTGATTTTTTAATGACCCTTCAGGTAGTGCGGTTATGTAATGTATTGACAAAATCACCCTTTATTTACTCTGTGACCCGCTCAGCCCCGAACGTTTACTGAAAAAAACAAAGAGGTGGCCGGGATGTTTTGATGCCGTGGGGTTAAAAGGGGAATAGGGAAGTATCTACCTGTGGCTTTGTGTTCCGCCACCTTAATTAAAATAAAAATATTCATGTGACTTTCGGTATTCAAGAATACTGCAGCCGCAGGCCGACATCTCTTTGGTGTACAATTGTTTTAATGCGACTAATTTCAACGCTTGCCATTAGATTTCATTGTTACAATTTACAATTTATTGTCACGATATAGTGACCACAAGTATTTTATGTTTGGATAAATCGCACCAGCTTTCTCTATGCTCGTGTCATGATACTTTAAATAAAATACCGTAAAACTTTCCCTCGTCGCGTTCACGTCCTAACTCGCTTCTTTCGCACACATTCCTTTCCTGTCTGTTTTTTATATTTTTCGTTTGAATAACCCGGTAGCACCCCTGGCAGGTAATGAACAACTAAGCTAGAGCTTTCTCTAGATGGCACCAGGTCTTTGTTTTGAAATGTCAAGCGGATCCAAACAGGATGGCTAGAGAGAAATGAACGACACGCGCGCTATTGAAGTGAGTCCCGGAAAATCCTCTCCAAGTGTTTTTTTGCAGTCTAGCGACGATTGCTCGGAGCGCTACCGCAGCGCGTCTGCGTTTTAATACCGCGGCAGGGTGTGACGCACTCTTAATTATGGATCGTTGTTTGTAAGCTCATGGAACGAAGTATGCAGCGGAATTCATCAACACATAATTTTGTTCCGTTCTATTTATTGCGTTCTGATAAAAAAGCGGGATATTTATTCGTTTATCCTTTATTGTTGTTACCAAAGGATAAACTTAATGGCCTTTACTATTTTTTACCAGCCAACCCAGGTGATGATGAAATGTTGGGATGATGAAATGTAATACCAAATCATCTTAATTTGTCTTAAAATTATTGACATAGTACCTATATACATATTTTTGGTATGAAGTGACGACTCGAATATTCGATCTACACAGTATCAGTAACAAAATACAATGGAGCTGATGCTACTAAGCCTCCGCGCCAGCCGGTAACCAGTTTAACTGCAATTTAAAAACAATCCTTTTAATTTTATCTCTCGTGACACTGCTATTTGGTACACTTTTATTTTCCAATGGTTTTATAGGATTATCGACTATTTCAATTGCAGTAGCGCTAAAGGAAAATTTATAAAGTAAAGTTACAACAATTCCAGAAACAGTTTATTCCACGACATTATTTATTATTATTCATGGTACAACAGATACAATAAAATGCCTGAAATAGGTAGGTCGGGTCGGAAAGTATTATAAAACAACCGTAGTTATGTGACTTGGACAACGATCAATGAAGGCGCGATTTTTATCATAGTTTCTTTCACGAAATTCTTTTTGACGATTATACTCGTAATTTCTATTTTAAGTGGACAAAGGTTTAGATAACAGTTAAGTCCATAGAAATACAATTTCCTAAAGACTAAACACAATCGTAATATTTCATTTGCATATAATATGTGCACATAGAGATGGTAGTATTTCTTACTGGAACTTACTCTTACCATAGTTGATGGTTCTGAGGGAAACAGAACAATGCTGGGTGACTATTCGTGACGCCAAGCGCTGAACCGGCCAACAAGCACTAACAAATACCTACAGCTAAAAGTTGAAATCTCATAAATGATTCCACAGCGTAAAACTTTTAAAAAAGTTCAGAAAAAACTGAGAGGAAACACACGAAAACTCGCTGCAGGAAGGTATACGAAAACAAGAACCTTTATTCTTTCAACGAAAGTTTGTTCTTTTAATTTACGAAAATAGAGATTTATAGCTTCGCCGTTTTACAATACATATGTGCACCCCAGATCTAGTAGGTACATTAAAGAAAAGGAATTAATATTCATAATATGTTATCAATGTGTGTATGAATCCAGTGGCTAGTTGAGTACAGAGTGAGAAGGCGTTCATTAGTCTTTTTCTAGAAAGTGGACTGACACAAATGAGAATTAAAATGACGCTAATGTTACAGCTTTGGCAAAAATACAAACATATCTCATTAAAATATGCTTACATTATCTATTAGACAGATTTTCAAGAACTTCGACCCCTTTCCTTTTTAATTACACCGTGTACTAATATAGTTAGAAGATTAATGTAATTGTATATTTTAATGTGATGGTTGACCGTTGTTGGCTCGAATTTGTCAAATGTGTATTGATTATTACTATTTGTATCTTGTACACATGTATCTGCAATGCTGATAGGGTTACCGACTTATTTGTATAGACCGATTAGTGGTATAAATAAGGAGTAAAGTAACTTCACGCCTGTAATCCCCGAAGAGGTAGGCAGAGGAATGTAGAACAATCCGTATAAATAAGGAGTAGTGGCATAAAGAAATATAATAACAGTGAACAAGAAATGACACAAGCTCAACATACAAACACAACATCGCTATTAAGTTTTTACTTATATTATATTATTGCATAGATTGATGAGCGAGAAAACAGAGCGCTTGAGACGTGTCCATGGTCACTTACACACGTTGTTTACAGGGGAATTCCACCTAGAGCAAAATTGAAGGTGAAGTAGTAAAATGGGGTGGCCCACTCGACGGAACGGCGGGCGATCAATATACATATATTCTTTATATTAATATAATAATTTTGTATATTGTCGGATTATTTAAGTTAGCAACCAATCAATCGAGCCTACCTTCAACTACATTAATTCACCACAATATTATGAGGTGATTGCACTATTCTATCTTCCCTGCTATTAGTAAATGTGATATGTATGTACATGTATATACGGAAGAGGAGGGTGGGCAAGGTCTCTTGTTAACGCGGTTAAATGGGGTTCCCTATGTCAGCTTCGTTACAGGTCGCCAGTCGTCCATTGGAAATGCTAATACGTACCGTCAAAGACAAAGGAAACTCTTGCTCTAGTTGTTTTTTCCGTAGAGTTAAACCGAAGCGAATGTTATTATTTGACATAACACCGTCATGTATTTCTCATGGGATAAGCAGACGAGTGTAGTACACTCCCACGTTTTACCAGTTATGTTATACCTACAGCCATGGAATAGGAAATGAGCTTTTAGTCATTCACTGAGCACAAATCTAGACAGTTCTACTATTCGTCATTCAAAGCTTTTGACTGTCCCGTTGATTGTATTGGTCGCAAGCGCACCTGCCGATCGAGATGTCCTGGGTTCAAATCCGGTGTCAGGCACTATTGCATTTTTCTAATTTTGATTTTCTAACAGTGGATCGTAGTCTGGATTTATGCCCAGTGTATGGCAAGAGGCTCACCACCTATTCCATTCCAGTGGGACGTAAACGTTACTGGTGAAACGTGTGAATGTGCTATACCCGCCTACCTTTTCTGGGACAACAGGCTCACGCCTGTTATATTACTGTTACGTTTTTTACATACGTTATTTGACTCTATAAGAATATTTATAGCTGGAGAAACTAGTCAGTGTGATCTCTGGTACGTAAGGTCATAGGGCATAGAGATAGGGCATAGAGATAGGGCATAGAGATATTTAAACTTAGTTCTTTTAAACAGGCAGAACCCATAAGGGCTGGTTGCCGACGTGTACTAACATATTCGTAAATAGAATGTAATATCTTACTAAATAAATTCGTATATCGCTTTCATTATATAACTACATTGTTTTGAAATTAGTGGTTGCGAAGAGAAACAAAATATTAAAATGAATAAAGGTCTAAATTATAGCAATGTTTAGATGAGGCTTAATTACATCCTGTTAAAGATAGAGGTATCTTATGAGACAAATAAAATATTCAGCAGTAAGTGCGCTCTGCCAACTCCGTAAGGGGCCTGACATGATGTTACTATATTAATAATGTCACGCGGCTATTCATTATTAAGTCAATTGACTAGTAATTGAGGTAAATAATAATACATTTTCACCTTCAAAACCTTCCATTCAAACACATGGGAGGAATATTATAAACACTGTAATTTTTCCACAAGTTGCCCATGCGGAACAATTGGGTACAACTGTACAAGTAGTGGAGTAATGAAACCGCTGACATTGTTCTCTGTTGCCTGCTCACAACCACTGTAGGGTCTGAATAACGTTGTGCGGTTAAAGTACACGGCGACATCGCCGAGCGGCGAACAAAGGACGATCCGTCGCCGAGTAGGTCAGGCCTGCTTTTATGGAAAAAGAATCCTTCCTTAATTTATTATTACATACATAATTGTATTTTTATTCTTGTTGCTAGTATTTATCCCAGTAAGTATCCCAGTGTGTGGAAGAAATTTGAATTTATTAGTAAAAAAATTAAAAATCCTTGCATGCGTTTCAGTAATTTTAATATAAACGCTGTACATGTACGTACATAATTTCAAATTCAAAATTAGAATTAGAATTTTTTAAACGTAAATCCATAATGTTGTTTTAGCGGCGTGCTACATTGATTTAAAGAGAAGTGTGTAGGACACTACGTGCAAGGTCGTCTTGGCTCCTGACTGACTCCGTAAGTACTATCCTCTACCCTCGCTGTCAGGTGCGAGTTAAGCATTGTTGTTGCAGTTCAAGTACGAGTAGGACGCCGGTGTAATTACTGACACAGTGTACATCGCTTTTGACTCCTCGGGGCATCACATGTGCTATGCTTTTGATGGAATGACTCTTTGTTTACGATAAACTGCATCTGCATACTTTGTGAGTCACAGTGCAAGTCAGCAGGATAATGACTGACTGACATTATAGTAGTTTTGTGTCATATTATATCTTATATGATAACAGTTAAATAAAAAATAAATTAATATTTTTGTTATAGGTACTATCATAAATATTGCTAAATCACCAGCGACGCAGCCTATATGTTATTTAAAGATTACGTACGAGGTTTGTACACCTAATTATAAAAATAATGTACTATCTAGTAGTATATTTATGAGATATAAACATTCATGTGTATTCCCCAATATACGTTAACGTAAAATTAAAGTATTACATAAGTTTCTTACAATCTCTTTCATCTTTGTACTATTTGAAAACGGGTCTTCTCCAAGCATGAGAGGGTTAAGGCTGCCATCCATGCCACGAGGGACAACTGTGGGTTTGTACACCGCACACGCCTTTAGAGAATAGTTTGAAAATGGCGCGTGAAGATTTTTAACATCATCATCAGTCTATTGGGCCACAGCTGCCCACAGACCTCCCATGAATAGTAATGTCCATAATTCTTATTTAATGCCCAGGGTTTTATGCTCACATCTAGTACAATATTTTAAATCATTGTTAGATTCAGTATTTTCGAGCGCCCATCCGCGTCTTGTGAACGAGGCACGTTAAGAGTTTAATGTTTACTTTGATGCTCGACATGAAATCGAAATGCAACACACGGAGGGACCGCAGACGGAGGGCTGCGAGGGCGACGACGCGGCGCGTCGGAGGGAACAAATTAGATTTAACAACGATAGTACCCCTCCACTGGCTGGTCCACATCCATTGTAAGCCATCGTTTTTAATAAAATAGCTGTATGATGCAACGCAATCTGGTTGCAGCAGACCGAATCGAGTCGACCTAACACAATTGTCACAGTCTAATACTTTTAATATGTATGGTTTTTGTTACATTTTTATACAAAAATTGTACCGTGGCTACTCACAAAAACGATTATTGAATTTTATTCTATAATTGAAATATGTAAATGATACAAATTACTACTTTACAATGAAAATATGTCCCGTGCGAGCTACAATGTCAATTTTAATAATAAGGACCTAATGAAAGAAAATTAAAATATTAATTGAAATATCATTTTAATTCGTATCCGCAACCGTCCAAACATTTTGAAATATTTGCCTTTTAAAAAAGAAAACTGTAAACGTCACGCACGCTAAACTCGCCCATCGTGACATGTTATCAAAGTTCAGTTACCGATTCCGCGATAATTGAGATCCCCCTAGCCATTGCTTCTGGGATATTTAATTTAAAACTACACGTGGTGTGTTTAAGGCTCATAATTGGTTGTTCCGTGGCTGCCCAGCCCTCGAGTTGAGGGTGAACGACCCTCGCGGTACCTTCCCATCAGACCTATGTTATGCAACAGTGTATCGGTCTGTCTGTCACGTCGACAAGCCAGGGTGCTTATAGTAATTTGGTGCCTACGGTGCTCTTTCGTTTATTGTTGGGAAAACATTTAGCGAGTGCCGAGTGCACTATAATTCAATTAAGAAATTATAAATTTAACTAGACAAACCCTGTGTTCGAATTAACGATTTTTTGAAGTATAACAACCGACTAGAGTATCTTTATCACGCTACGCCGTAGCATATAACTACAGTGGTTACGAGCGTAGAGTTTAGTCGAAACAACAACTTATGTTGAGTACAAGAATTGACGTACATCTTTCTTACATGTACAATAACGTAACATCACACCAGTATTTCTCGTAAGGGCTACAAAGAGCAGCGTATTCTCCCATCTTTTACCAGTTATGTTGTAAGTCTCATGGTATGAAGGTGGAATGGTGAGGAAGGTGGTTACAATACGTTCCAAAAATTACAAATGTTTTTTTTATTATCTAAGTATTTAAAATGTAAGAAATTAATCAACAAGTTTGTAAAAGCTCCTCATTTATTTTAAGATTGTTGGTCATTTCTGTAATTGATTGATGAAAATTTGACTCTTTACAAAGATCGTCTAAAAGAACAACCATTTAAAATGATCAGTATTGCATTCCGCTATATAATGAATAAGAGATGGAAACTCTGTGGAGAACAAAGGCTACAGAAGTATTTTCATGGAAAGAGGCTGAAAGGTTCCCATTCAACAGATTAAACTGACTGGGTAATATAGATATTGTGGATTCAGATAAGAAGTTTGTTTTTAGAACTTGATGTTTAATATATTGATAGATGTAATATAAATACAAAAAGAAGCAAAGATTTTTTTTAATGTAAAATATCGTATTTTCATTAGGAATATCTTTATTGATAAGCAAGCTCATTTAGTTAAATTGCGTGTATTTATAACATTTATAAAAAAAAAGTTTTCCTTTTTTTAATTCAATAGCGAACACTCAGTTTGAATGGCCAGTATATTTTATTGTCGTTTTGGTTTACGGCTATTAATGATGTAGTGCTAAATACATGAGCCGCAGAGTACGAGGGCGACCGGAGGCACATTGGCCGAGTCCTTTGGGAAAATAAATTAGACATTATCAGATTGCTGACTATGCTTACGTAAAGTTATTTGGTAAAATAAGGATAACGACCTGGCATAAATTTACAAATCCATTCAAAAACCTCACATGTTCTTGATAACGTTATTTTGAATGTTTCGGTATATAATGTAAATAATTTTGATTCGTTGATTACCAAATGTGTTATCCATAATATATTGAAAAAGTGGCTTGTTAGTTTGTTCGCGTTTATCTGTAAAATTAGCACACATATTTGAAAAATTGTTTTGTACATTATAACCAGATTCATGAGTGATATTCGTAAAGTCGGAAGAATAAGCGCCAGCGAAATGCTTTTTTGGCACGCGCATTCATAATGATTTGTTACATTCAAACAAAATGTAGGTACTATAAAAATACATACATACATATCGTCACGCCAGGTCCCTTGCGGGGTAGGCAGAGAGCACAGAGTGCCAAATACATATATATTCTTACACACCTGCCGTGCTTCGTCCACATTCATCACTCTCTTCATACATGCACGCCGGTTTCGGAGACTTCTAACATCCCCATCGCATAG